>JAOSYY010000005.1:2126948-2162744 GCA_025727935.1 Hebomoia glaucippe
AGTGGATTTTGCTATATTCGCGTTGATTAAATTTTTATTGCATCTCTATAAACTTGTTACAGAATTTAACTTATGTTTACTACGCGCAGTACAAATACTCAAACGAGCAGGCTCGATACTAGATTTATTTTTATTACTAAAGGGCTTAGCGTTTAATTCTGCTTTCCTAGTTAAATCTCTCTATATTACGTTTAAGCAAACAAGAGCTGTATCCTTAGTACTCTAAGGACATTAAGGCGACTTAATGTCTGTATCCATTAAATTTTATGGCATATAAAGCTTCTGTAAATAAAATTGATTTGTTGAGTGAGCAGCAGAAGAACGAAATGAAAAGGCTATTAATTTTTTATGATTATTGTAGTTTAATTTTGCGACAAGTTCATACCTTATATGATGATTTGTGTTAAAAAGTCTATTGCTGATTTGCATTCGTATATAGAATAGAATCTATAGTAATATATTACGCGAGAAGTTTGTTTGTTTGGCTGGTTGAAGACGCTAATTCGTGAACTGCTGATTCAAATTGTTACATTCCCTCATAGTAGCATATGCGGAAGGCTTTATGTACTTGTGTATAGGCTATATAAAGCCTCAATTAGTCATGTTGCATAATCGGAAGATATTAATTTCTTACATTTCATTGTAAACGGTTAAAGTTACGGAATAATCATGTATGCCAAACTTGTTTCTGTTAAAAAGTTCTAAAAATGTACGCGATATAATTAGTCTATATTTTAAGGTTGGCTTACGATAACCTTTTCAATGATTACCTTATGTGACGCAAACGAAGTTTAGCGGGTCTATTAGTATTTAATAGAAATCTATGTGGACTTTGTACTTGATTATTTAACCGTTATACAATATCGTTCTATGATAGCTCAATCTGTTTATTGTTCTAACAATCGATCACGCGTTGTTTCATATGGGGTGTAGTCTGAGGGTGATTCAATGCATTTGGTATTTATTTTATCGATCGATACTTCAAACAAACAATGAAAATTACTACGTGAAAGCAATAACAATGTTCGTGTACCCCGCACTAAACATGAGTGGACAGGTGTGTACTATTTAAAAAAAAAAGAATGTTTAAAGACTTGAAACATTACAGTAAACATATTATATATACGCAATGCCTCTATTTAAATTCTATAGTATTATTATTAAACTGAATCTTAATAATTTGTTTGGTTAAAATAGTTAATCTCAGATGCTGTTCGTTTGAATTGAATATTTGTTTTTAGTATTGGACAGTTCATTTAACGAGGGAGGTTGTAAGACTTTATGCCACGAGCAATAAGAACAGCGCATCAATGAAGAATGTTGTGAAAATGGGGAATATTTATTCTTTTTGAAATCTTGTCTACCGTGAGCTGTGTAAACGATTAAATTTTATTAATAATTTTTGTCAGTAATGTTCCTCTTACGAATAAAACGTACGTAGTATACGTCTATGGGTAAATAGGTTGGGTAACTATAACTCATATAATAATAAATATTTGTATATTATATTTTGCGGCAGAGTTGCATAGATGTATCTTTGATATAAATACTGGTTAGGTAATAGGTAATGTTTAGATATAATTAGTGCTAATAATAGTCTAGACTGCAAGAGACATTTCATACAACAAAGATAATCGCGCTGATAACATATTCGCATTGTAAATTAGAATTTCACTCAAGGCTGTTGACAGTGTTCTCGCTGTATTATCTCGTAATATTCTGAATTTAAATCCCTTGTGGAATGTGGAAAATGGTCGTTTATAATATTTGTTCTACCATTTGTATTCCCATTAGCACGCATTTCAATTAAATGTGTATTTATTATTATATTTGTATGCTGTTACAATAAATTTTAGTTTGCAGTATTTGATATATATGAAGACTTCTATAATAATCTCTCGTTAAATATGTTTTACTGAGATAATATGACAGTTGTGTTAATCATATTTTTGTATCACATGTATCGCTGTTTAAATTGATTTATCTCAAAATTGTATTTAAAAAATGTCACAAAAGTTTTAATCAGAGAACGTTTTTAAGTCGAAGAACTCGGTCAAATGTATACTTTAGAATATACGCTTGGAATATTTACTACAAGTATATATTAATTTGTGTATTTGGCTATGTGACATTATCCATTTGAAGCAAAAAGTAATAGCATATTGATCGAATATAAGGCATAAAACATACCTTGTAAAGTTCTTCTTGTGGCTAACAGCAGCTCAGCAATTGGCCTTGTCGCAGCTGCTATCTTGTCTTCAGCAGTTCGCCTAAGCGTAGAGCTCAATTGATTCTCCCTCCCTCGGCCACAACAGTGGCCACCGCAAATCGGACCTGAAAAGAAAATTAAACTATCCTTTTAAAGGAAAAGATTGTTATGTGCATCAAGTTCATTTTAAATTATCTTATACTAAACTTTTTTTTAGTCCTGACGGAAAGAAGGTGTTATATCTTTATAAGTTTAACGTGCCTATCTATGGTATTAAGGAAATAATAACGATTATATTATAAAGACTATTTAATAAATATAATATTTCATGAGCCGATAATCTCATCGTTCTGAAATACTATGATATATATAACAGAGTTTAGAACTACAATGCCATCCACTTTCAATGCACAATAATTAGAAATTGTAATATTTTACATGTCATAAGCATCACGAATAGCATTTTCTGTTCATTTATTGTTATACAGGAGAGTTTCTCTGAAGTCCGACTAGAAGTGTAAATTACTAAGGAAGGTCACGTCTGCAATGACAGCTTCGAAGCCTGCTGGAGACGAGGGTGAATTTAACATATCTCTATCTCTTGCATTTGCTTCATTTTGCCAACGAAGAGAAGTTAATTAAATTACGTCACTTATAAGTTATGACCTGAGTCACAGTACATAGCTCAATGAGTTATTTATTTTCTAATTGTTGTTCCTACGAACGTTAGATTTCTATCAACACCTCAATAAGCGATTAAAGTTTTGGCAAAGGAACTGCGTTCGTGTTTTCGTGTGGGCGACGTAATTATAGTCTCTAAAGCTATTATGGTGAACCCATTTTTTGATTTATTTAATTTACAATTTGATATAGTCATATAATATATTTTTGACGTTCCATACAGATACAATAATGTAAAAAAAATTAAGTATGGGTTATGGGGTACTGACAACATATCAAATACCTAACTAAATCTTTATAAAAATGTTATCGATCTTGTCGGTTTTCTAACAAGATATAAAATACATCACAATTGACACATTCATTTAGGAGCTACGACGTCCAGACACATAGGCACACACATTAAACTTAACAATAACCCGTTTTTTTATGATCATCACTTAAATAAATAAAACAAAAAGTAAGAAGACGTATAAAATGGTAATTGCAGTAAGTATAGTCCTACGAAAATATCGTTTAGATAATTCGGTAATCCTTTAATAATTAACAAAAGCTCAATAGTAAGTATATTTAGTGTATTAGGCGATGAATTTGGAGCACTTGGCATTGTCGCTTCGAGTGAATGCTCCGAGCTTTCAAGGCCAAGATCACCAGACATCGCGGAGTCACGCAAAAAATATTTATAAAAATCTAGTTCTTATTTTAAATCGTAACATGATGCAATTACTGCGAATATTGTTGAAGAGCATTTAAGTGCTTTTTATCTCATTATAAACGACAGGTGGATAAATAAGATTGAACACGTTCTCCGTTGAAGGAACCTACTTGTGTTTGTAGCTTTTTCTGCTGATTTTGTCGCCTTACGCTTGAGCTTAATTCAGAATAATATTAAAGGGTAATACATTACAAAAAGTCAGCCTATTAAAAGCGGACAGATCTGTGAATTGAATACGTGCGTGAAATTTTTATAGAATAATATTTGAGATACATTATGATTTACCACGTTGTAAATTCGAATATTATAGCTTTTGTAAATTTATTTTTAGTATAACAGGCACATATAAAGTGATATATATATATATAAAACATTGATGAATATTTAATTCATCTCAAAACGCTTTAAAATAAAAATGGAAAAGTTAACATCCGCTATTATACATGTTGTCGAAACGACCTTCCGAAATGCCGCAATTTGCATTGAAAAATTTAAAGGAGTATTTTCACGAAACGTATGTAATTCTATATTTATTTTAATACTGGAAGGCATCAATGTATCTAGAACGGAAATAAATACGCACTTCTTTTACGTTTTTTTTTATTACCTTTATATCAGCTTACTAACAGTAAACAGTAGAAACGTAAGTTACTCCTTATAATATTAATTATCTGTGAATGAAATTCAAAATCAACCCAGCCTTTTCATAGCAAATACACAGACACACAAAAATTTCGTGTCTATTATAAGTAGTTTCATATAGATTTAGAAAAAGCAGTAGGTTGGTAATACAGACAGATACTTCAATGTTATTTACTTGTACGACTAACGTCCATACGTAGCATGTCTTCAAAATTAACAAGCGATTTTTCGACCCATCATTTTTTTGCTTCATAGGAACCTTTCAGAAAGGTTGACACCCAATGTTGCATTGGTATTCACAGTGTGGTTTTTATGCAGAATTACATTATGGTTATGGTTCCTTTTAAATATTTAATTTAAATATTTTTATATGCTGTCTAAATAATGCAATGTATTCATACACTGATCGTAAGTAATTCAAATACATAATTCAAACAACCGATCTTGCAGGATATAAAATTCAATACACACAATATATTTCTCTCTATTTCCAGTAAATGCGCCGTTAAAATCCGCAAATCCTTTGATATAGTGGTGATATTTTAGTATTTTCTTTGACAACAAATATACGTTATTGCATGGAATGTAAGCTTTGTTTGTAAAAAAATTAAATTGTCTGTAAGAAGCATCACTCTTTGTATTAATACTTCTCTGGAATAATTAATTATTTTTATTAAATTCCAAAAACGCAAGATTGCATTGAGTTAAGTGCAAGTATACACTTGGTATTTTTTAAAAGTACTTATGTACCGTTAAAAAGTATTAAATTATTACAATTTGAGATATACATAAATATGACGAACCGTAAAAATAATTTTTACCGGTCTTTTTACGTAACAATATAAACGGGGGACTGTCGAGACAAAAGCACAAAGAATTGTAATAAACAATTCGAGTGGCACTTATTACCACGTGAATACGAAGAAAAGGAAAAGGTTGAATAAGTAATGCTACGTATCTGTCACGTTGACGTTGTTTGATTACGATTCCAGGCGTGAAACTAGCTGTAAGCTATGCGAAAACTTTTATTTTAGTGTTAGCTCATATTCACTCCGCTAGACAATGAAATACAATATTCTTCTTTAGGGATTATTCTTGTCTATCATGGTTATATTAAATTAACTGAAACAGTAAATATTTTGACATGTCACAACGCAAGCTTTGTTTAATCTGTCATTTGACATTAATAACTTTTGTGTTGTCAATTATTTGAAATGTGACTTTCGCCCGAAATAAAATTGTCTTTGTAAGTGGTTCGTTTCTTATTCGGAAATAAAACAAGCAATTTATGGTTTTATACCATATAAGATTAAATGTGATTCTTTAGCAGATATATATAACTCGACCTTTTTCAATTAGATAAAAATAAACTTGCGAAAGGAGATTAATTATGTCGAAGGTGTTTTAGTGTCATTTGAAAAAAATGTGTGGGCAAACGAAATTAAGAGTTTAAGGCTCTATATGGGCGTGACTTGGCTTAATAAGACCCACGTTGAGTGGCGTGAGTGGCATTACCATATTTAACTGAATGTCTATGCTCTAATCTTACCCAACGTCTAGTATTATCATTAAAAAAGTGAAAAAGCGTATAATAGAATTACAATCTAAGTAAATAGTTTTATGATTCAGGAGTAACACTTCCTATATACAAATATTTTAATTAAGATCTGACTAATTTTTGTCAACATCTTTTAGGAAAAGCTTTTTTTAATCAGTCTTATATTATTTTTATTACGATTACGTATGCGTGCGTTTTTATGAGTAACGATTTGATATTCTTGTCAGTTTATTGTAACTTTAAAATACTTCAGACCTCTTATAATTAGCTCCCTACATTTCACGGGACTCTCAAAAGTCTTATTTACTAGAAAATGCTGTATAGTGCATCTTTCTTACAAAAAGTGAGTTCATTAGCTGTTATATTCAACTGCGTCTTAACTCTCGCTTCTAACTATGAGTCAAGAGGTAGGTTTAAGTGCACTTTCCTAGATACAGCGTCGCACAGCCGGATTAAGACTTCTTTATAATGAGTCTTAGATCTCTATCGTCCTAGTCATACGTGATAATGTGAAACAGGGAGCTTTAACGTTGTGAAAAATTACTTATTACTAAATAGATAAAACTAACAATAAAGGTCAGATTACTCTGAAAAACTGAAAAAAAATTATCTATATTGAAAATGATAATTGTGATATAAAATAAATAATGTAATAAATGAAGACTGCTATACGACTTGGGTCAGGTATTTGAACTAAGATACTACATTTTACAAGATGGCTGTTCGCATTCATTTTAACCGTTCTATGTTTTTTATTTTCTAACATGACAGCACATTAATATGAAATGAGAAATTTGAAAAATCTAAAACAAAAATAAAAAATATAAATACGGCTAAGTTTACAAATGCTACATTTAAAAATAGAAAGGAGCCCGCTTCATAGTTACAAACAAAAAATAAATTAAACAGCTTCAAATATTTATAAACACAATCTCGTAGATAGCTGGATATATTACGTATGCTATATACAGCAGTGTTGAACAGTTTACAGTTTCTTTAAAAGGAGAAGATAAATTTGAGCTAGACGATTTAATCAAAGTACACAATTCACTCCAACCTATGTTGGCGCTGGCGTCTGACAGAATATATTAGTTACACCCATATCTATTTTATGAATAGTCTGCTTTATACTAAATCACCTCATTAATTTTATATACACATTACTGCCTTAAAACCTCTGAAGTTTTAAGCTCCAACATAAAAAGTTTGACGTATCTATCTGGGTTATCTAAACGAATATACCGATTTTGATGAGATTTTAACGTGATCGTGGTGTTTCTAATTTGTGATCTGTTCAGTGTTTGTTGATTTATCATTAAAAGTCACGGTAAAAAAAATTATTTATGGATTTTGATAGTATTTGAATTTGAGAACAACGCTCTTCTGAATTTGATCATAAATGCATACAATTTATTTAAAAATATTAAGATATCCGATAAAAAAATAAGGTACGCTTAATTTTAATTTAATAACGTATTGTTTGACGTAGCTCAAGTTTATATCTAGTTTCAAGACTTGTTCAAACATGTTTCAAAGTAAAGTTTTTAAAATTCTTAAGTATATACAGGCCGTACCAATTGAATCCATAAAATTGTTTTTAAAAAATATTGCTATAGTCTATACCGAGGGACTATTCGACATCTGTGCTCTCATTTTTCGGTTTCTTGATATAATAACAGAAGTACCGGTAATTAAATCACTGCATTTTATCTGTGGGTTAGAATAAATGTTTCATTGTAATTATGTGTTCCTCCGTCTTATTTTAAGATAATAATTCTCCAACATAGAATGTCATGTCGAAAACCAACTGGAATCGTGGTTGCCGGAACCTTGAACGGAAATAATTGAGGTAGGTACATAACATTGCAAAAATTTATATAATAATATCTAGATACCATGAGATGTTTTTTTTAAAACTAGTGTTGCTTGCATACATTGTTTTTGACACAAATACTTATTCTTTAAGAGAAATTGGACATGACGATCATACAGTTCAATTTTGTTTATATGTTAACATTAATACTATAATTGTGAATATTAATCTAGGCTCTAGTGGATTTAAATAAGATAAGAAGTGGATACGTTTAAAATCGTTATGCTTTTTACATTGCCAGTGAGCCCCAATTCAATATCATGTTACAGAAAATGAAACCTTTCCAATATTTCTCGAAAAAAATTAACTCAATAAAGTTCGATTGTTCGCCCGAAATTAATTATTTTCTTACGGAATTAAATCACAGCTTCTATCATTCAGGTCGCCCTCCCAGAAGCTTTAAAATAAATAACAATGACAACATAAAGGTTAATGGCAGTCTGAAATAAGAGATGTCTATTTCTTGTTCTAAATCAATACAATAATTAAGTTCATGTAATATGATCGGATTAAAAGCTCTAATGGATATAACGATGTGTTATTTTTACAGTCTGAGCGCGGTTGTTAAAATAATAAAAAAACAAAATTGCTGCAAGTGTTCTTCGAGTAATATCAGAGACTTATTTAGTAAATAAACACATATTAAAAAACTTCGCTCGAAGAACAGAGATTTAACAAAGATTAGGATCTTAATATTGTAGGAATGTTACATATTTACAGAGGCAAGATATATTTAGAGTTAAGCCGAGTGAAATTACAATAAGACGATCCACAAACATGTACTAATACGAGCTGTACTTTCTAGGGTTGTGCCATGAAGATTTAAACAATATGTATTAAAAAACAATAATTTTTTCGTATAACTAATTAGTAACCTAATAATTACAAGACAAGAAGATGATTAACATTTATATAAAAACAATTGATCTTAAGTTTTGAATATTTAATGTAACAAAATAATCCTATGGAATAGTCGCAAAGTGCTAAATTAAGGGTTTCGACTTTTGTGACTTCACTAATGCTTTCAGTAAAAGTAAATGTATATCGGCAGTATATTATTCAAAAATTAATAATATTATGTGGTGGAGAGAACATTGTTGGGGCAACCCTATTCAAACCAGCAGTTTCGTGTAATATTCTTCACTAACATTGCATAATAAATAATAGTACTACAACAGAGCGAAATTTTGGTAACAACATTATCGTTACGGAAGGATTTCACTAACCATACTACTGCGACGTGTTATTAACTCCGCTTTGTTACAAGAACACAGCTATTATACTTCACTCCGTCCTCCGAGATAAGAGGATATATAAGATTGTAGTAGCAGTCTTAATAAAAAGTTAAGTTACGGATAACTTAATTGAAGTAACTTTTACAAGCACTTCTGTAGAGTGATTTATTAAGTAGCGAAAGGTACTGTATAAAATCCTTTTGGGTGTTGTCCATTAATTTGATGTCACGAAAATGATATAACGTACTTATTCAAGGTTTCGCGAAATTTCTTTATACGTAAGGTTTTCCTAAGGAGTGACTTGAGGTTTATTTGCATATTGATTATCGTAGTACTAGTGTTCTGGGGCTTAATAGATTTTTTTAAGGTTGATAATTTTGAATAAATATGTTTAAAAGGTATATCTTATTAGCATAATGTAATTGCACATATTTTTTTTCTGGTAGAACATCATTTAATTTTGACGCCGTAGCCAAAGCATATTAATGTTATTAAAACGCGTTATCAGCCTATTAATTATTGTCATTTCAACATTCGAAAATTTTAATAATATAGTATGTAATGTAGCAAATATTAAATCCATATCATTTAAATTCAAAGAGTGAGAGGGTAGGTGCATCAGTAAACCAAAAACTCAGTAGCAATGTATTGGACTTTAAATGTTCATTTTCGGAATGGCAGGAATTCATATTAAAATAAAAATCTATATATGTTCATCTTATTATATTATTATTTGTAATAAGGAAAAATAGTTTAAAAAACAGGATAATAAAACTACACAATCAGCTATAAAATCAATTACCTCTACAGAGATTATAGTGATCATTAAAAATGACAACGGAATTAATTAACATTAATAAATTGTCTATATTTAAACTAAAGCGATTATTAACGTCATTAAATGATTTATATCTATTAAGAATGACAATTTAAAACATGACTATCGTAAATAATTTTAAAAAAGGTAATAAATAAATTTTGCGTACACGATTTTCGATATAGCGTTATCGAATTTCTGTTGTACACGGATTTTTTCACTAACAAGTATGCGGGTCGGAATTTTTTACAAATAAACAACTGAACGGCGACACAAAGACAAAAGTATTATATCAAATAACCCTTTGTATGTATTTAGATGTTTTTACAACGTAATACGAGACGCGTCCTCGGAACATCGCGTGTCAATGTACGCTAAAAGTGCAAATCCAATTTTTTCGTGAACGCAGAGTCGACTGGTTTATAAAACAGTGCACACATGCAGGTATTATTTTATCTTATATTAATTTATAGCGATGTCTAAATATTCTACATATGTGTTACATGACCTATATTTTAGAAGGTTTAGTGAGAAATGTATGTTTAGAAATCTATACTAATATTATAAAGCTAAAGAGTTTGTCTGAATACGCTAATCTCAGGACCAGCTGGTCCGATTTGAAAAATTCTTACAGTTTTGGTTCATATCTTTATCGAGAAAGGCTATATTATATTATCAAAAAAATCGGGATCCTTACTAAAAGTCCAATAATGTAACTCAAGATGTAAAAATCGAAATCAACGCGAGCGAAGTCGCTGGCAGAAACTAGAAAATTATAATAATATTGTCTGATATTTGCGCGAGTGTCCCGCTTTAAATAATATATAGTTTAATCGTATTAGTACACATTATCGTACACTAAACACAAATGTTAAAAAGAAAAAATAATAATAAATAGTATTAAAAAAAATAAGTTGTTATAAAAATATTCGTTCCAGCATTAAATCATCTCCAAGATACTAAATTACGCTATATTAGTCTGAAGTACAAACAGTTTTATTTTAATAAGAAAGATACAAACAGCTTATACTAATATTTTATTAAATTAATCGTTATTTACAAGAGAAACTAATCAAAAGTTTTAATATTAATGAAATCATAAGTATATGTCGTCAAGAAATAGGTGTTAACAGATCTTCATAAATTATAGTCAAGAACCAAACACGATCACATAAGATTTCAAATAAAGAAAAATGCATTAAAATCAGACTTTTCATTTATGAACTCTGATGTCACAGATATCCCCCCCACCCTCTTTTTTTTTCCTAAAAGTGAAAAAAGAATTTCCTTTCAATTACACCTACTATATAGTTATGCTTCTGATTGAAGCAAAACCTCAACATAATTTATTTAATTGCAAAAACTCGCCAAACCACAGGCACGAGTCTAAAAACTAAAATATCTGGACTTCGTTTAAACAAGTGGTCATTGTAACAATGTCGATGTGTCGATAGCCTTATAGGCATTTTGAAATGACGACGTAATAAGAAACCATTACGCAGCGAAATGTAAGTAAAAACAATTTGGTAGTTCAGCATTTTTTATCTCCCCCTAATGTATAATATAACCAATATCTTGTTTCAGTTAAACAATTGTATTGTTTAATGTAATTCTAAGCTGATGATGTATATTGTAATATTTTATAACAAAATTAGCATAATATAAGCATAAGTCCGTGTAGTCTAGTAATTGTCTAGAGCGACAGATCTACTTGTATCTCCTTACAAATATCTTTTAAAACGAATCTTGTCCTACGGCTTTACCAGCGTCAATTTTAAATGTCTATTCTATAGTTTTAAAGCAATAGCAAAAATGATGATAAAGATATAAAAAAAAATACCAAAGTTCACATATTATGTTAGCTATATGCCATTGAGAGTCCCATTATAATCGGTCCAGTGTTACAGAGATTAGCCGGATAAAACTAGTCTTTGTTAAAAGTATCATTTAAAAATCTATGATTTAGATATGACAACCACTTACTTCATTTTATTTAACTGCATATATTATAAATAAGAGAATTAGCTACGTTTCCATTCCTTTGAATATAAGGCACATAATATATGTTATAAGGCATACTGGAGATTACTTTTAAAAAAATTAAAAGTAATAGGCTCTTTTCTGTCTCAAAACCTGGAAATCGAACATTCAGCTGTGGTTAAAATATGACTAAATGACTAAACACGTTTTGCGTTTATCGTTAATGGGATTATGAGCAACTCAACAAATCAGCGAGTTTCCCGATTATTAGATATACTTACAGGCGGTGAGGAAAGAATGTAGATACGTACATGTATAGCCATTAGTCAGTAATGTGATGATGAAGCCGAATTAGAAAGGGAGCAATAATGTGGCAAGCTATCGATGCCAGATAAGCCTAATGTAATGGATGAGTCGATGAGAAATGCTTTCTAAGTGAATTGATGTTACAACTGCCTTTGATGCGATTAAAGATAAAAATTCCGCCGAAAATAACCATTACTGAGCGATATCATTTTAAAGGTTTAGAGTGCAAAATATAATAGCAAAATGTGATTCAAATACTTGTCTATTATAATAATTTATTGTGTTGTTTTTAAAGTGAATCTTCTTTAAGATTATTTAAGCGCACGTCACCATAATGATTTCGAAAATCTTACATATTTTCATTAATTTTGTCAAAGAAGATTCACTTCTGACACGTATAAACACGGTTTTTATATCTATAGATATAAATAAAATTGAAGTTTCCGTTTATAATATAAAAATGACATAATTTTAATGCATATTCAAGTATATGAGGTATACCAGAAGAACAATTTATAAAGTTTTACCTATTTGTATGTTTGTTGCAACTAATATTAAAATCAACTAGATAGACTTCAAAGGAAATCTCACTTCTAGCTATGATACAAGGAGTAACTGAGGCTAATCTTATTTCAACATTATGCGTAATTAAAATCAACACCGGTCAAACTGCGGGGTGCCAATAGTCGTGTAGCTTATTGCCGTTAACAAGGAGAAGACTTTATATTACATAACTGAATGTTTCGAAATATTAAAATTCAATAGAGCTATTAAATAACAGTTCGACACGTAAAACATCAGGATAACTATAATCACGAACTATTAATGTTTTATTTATTCTTTAAGTCACATAAATATTTAACAGTAAAACAAGATAAATAGTTTCTGAATACTGGAAATAAAAATGCCTAGGGGCGCCAGCAGAACGTCACTAAAAATGACAAATGACGTAATATGGCTAAGGACTTTAGGTTGGCAATGTGTCTTCTAGATCTACTGATCTTGGAGGTGTCCATATGTGTGAGAAATCGCTTATTATCAGTGAACTGTATGGTCGTTTGCCTTCATATCGCATAAAAAATATATAAGTTAGGGATATCTTAGTAGCCAAATCCACAATTGTAATAATGTACTCTTACTGCACGCTGCTTATTACCAGAGTTTCAATATAACCTTTTTAATAAAGAATTCATGGAACAAAATTTAATCTATGTGAAGATAAAAATAATTTTGGTTTAAAAGAGTGATTAATTATTTAAAATGCCTTTATATCAATGAATAGATAATTCAAAAGTCGCAAATCGTGAATTTTAATTTATGTTATTGCAAGCTATTAACTTCATAGCATTTAATTTATATAGGATTTACTGTAAATAGAATTTCTTAATGGTTACTTCAGTTATTTTAATTAATTTATACTAATAGATTGTCTTTATATTTTTGTGTGTACTTAAAAATAATTCTTTTATTGCTAAATACATAAAGTAGATATTATACAATTAAAACACGATTTAAAAATATTTGACTGTATGTCTGTCGGTTTGTTGTACTTCCGACACAGTAGATTGATTTTATTAAAAATTTCACTGGCACATGGCTAATGTTGTAAGTAATTTAGGCTACTTTTTTTTCACCATATTCAAATTAACGCTTGTAAAATCGCATAAACCTGCTATCATCATTATTAGCATTGTCATCTTTATCATCGTCATTGATCATGGATTCTAAAATAGTGTATTTTAAAATTTGGCCGGAACCCACTGGGCATAGCTTTTGTATGTCGCACTCTTGCCCCCTATCACTTTCCCGGCTATGACTACTTGAGGAACGACGGTTCACCGATCCATCAGACGAACACGTGCAAACGAAGGTCGAACGAAGTAAAATTAAAAAAAATATCTAAGTACTATCAAACAAGTTATCATAATTAGTCTTTGCTTACGTGATTAAAACCAACGTTTTGTGTCGATATTCCCCTGGTTATTGGGCACGACTTGTATGCGTGTCCACTAACCGATGAGGTTATTAGCTCGTGTAGCAGGGGGCAGACAGATTGGCGATACTGCTAATTCCATCCACACTGCGGGCACCCACACCCTCGCCGCGTGCATTATTTCGAGAGCATTACACATGTGAAACACGAAACTTCGCACTTTATAAACAACTGCCGGCTTTTGAGAAGTTGACTCATGCTGAATTTTAAGTTACATTTTTGTTTATGAAGTCGTATGATGTTTTTAACTTTTCTACAGTTTTTATTTATACAAACTAATGAAATTGAAGCGCGAGTTTGTAGTACATAAAGTATACTTCTCTAAATTTGTGTAAGTCTTTTGTATACAATATTTTTCAAATCAATGATCATGATATTTAATTGATATGGTTTTAATATACTAGCCTATGGTTTTCTTTATAATATTTGCTATATTTCAATAAAACGACTGTCTAGATCGGCTCAGCTGTTAGGTAGAATAGCCCGAATAGACAGTCAGACATAAATATATAGGTTTCTGTTATAAATACTGTATTTAGAAAAAAAACTATGATTTAATATAACGATAAGATACTCCCATTTTTAATCAGAATTGATGAGTATACTTATTGCTATTTAATATATATTACTTCATTTTTCAGTGTAGCTTGTTTAGGATAACTCATTTTCTAAGAAAACTAGCTTATGTATTCACGCGTGCCCAAGATCTCTATAGTGATAAACCAATAAGTTGAAATATACATTTATTTGTTTAATCAAAATACAACAGTATAAATTAGTACGAAATTCATAAACTACTGTAGCAATAAAAACTACTGATAATTATGTAGACTTCAAAATTTAATAAAACTTAAATGCTACCCATTGATAAATAAAGAAAAAAGATGAAGCTACAAAAACAGATAATAGTTCTAAGGCTAAGGTTAAAGTAAATAATTGTTAATATATTTAATTTCATACATTTGGTTTTAAGGATTGTCCTACACGAACCAATAACATCTGATCATGTGTACTTAACTTGTTTCGAAAACAGCATAAATCTACCGATGCACGTTTTCCACACAATATGTCCGTATTTGGATTCAATATATACAGAACACATTGATATATTGCAATAATAATATACTGCTATTTCTAGAACTTGGTTCATAAGTAACTAGTGATTTATACTGCCTGTTTCTCATATATCTTAGAAATTTTCAATAAGGAAACCTTCCACACCCATTATTATGAAATTACCATCATTAGATTTCGTATTCTTAGACAGTGCCACATTACCGGCTGAGCTGTCTGTAAATACTCTAGAGAAAACGCTTGCACGAAAGAATTTTAAACATAAATTCTCATATAACATATCGCTATAGGAAAACAAACACGTAGCAAATGACATATTATGCCATTTTTAATATTGTGTGAAAAGAAACCGAATTCTGGGAAACATTATAGCCGTAAATAGTACCTTAGTATTGCTAAATATAGTACCTAAAAAAGTTATTTTATAATTAACAAGAATTATAAAAAAAAAACTCGCTTGTGGTAAGTAATTTTAGACATATATTTTACTCAGATTACCTTTTCTAGCCTCAATATATATTTATATATCTACTGACTCATTAAAAGAAGTTTCACGAAAATATTATCCAGTATAAATGTATATAGAAACGAAAATGATTTTTGCATTAGATTAGTTTAAAAAAAAGAATCGTAATATACCAATTTCATAGAATATTGAGTTTTATATATGGTACAGATAAATTAGCGTTAAATTGCAAAATTATTCACAAAAACGACACATCTAATTATGTGGCACTAACAATTTGAAGCAGCGACTTATAGTATTTTTTTACACGAGAAATGACCTCACATAACGCTCAATAACATAGAACTCGAAACATATCTCCGCCGTATAACAATACAAATTCCTTAGACGTCTCGTGTCGTGAACGCGAATGAAATCCTGACTTCTTTTTACATATTTCTTAAAGAGCTGCGTATCGCGCACTCACTTGACAAGCGGCTTTTTTTGATGATCAAATTATAGTCAAAAAGTTTACGAAGACACACAACGGCATGTGGATTAGCAAAGGAACAACAGAAGATCAGACGATGGGCCTAAGAACAAGTTTGCGCTTGAGACTTGTGAGAATGCAAATTTATGTGTGCGCGTTTCCCTATTTGGCTAAACATATAAGTAACTTTATATAAAAATTATTAATATATAGTTAAAATTTACTCATATACGTCGTATGACAAAAAATAAAATTCGTAAAAAGAAATTGAATAAAGCTATGATACAGTACCAGAAAATAGTATAAGTGACGGTATTTAGTCATTCAGAGGATTAACATCTCATCCATGATAAATGTACAAGGCGAAGCTCGTTAGGGTTGCAGATTTAAAATAAAACAATTGAAAACAATAAAACGCTGGCGGTTCGTCTTCGCCGTGCCAAAATGGAACATCTATCTTGAAAGTTATGGGTGATTTTATCGTGCATAAGAATTTGCATCATTCTTGACCGGTCTTTTCAGCTGCAATGTTTTATTTCAATTGTCTCTGCGGGTGGATTGCCCTATTTGGAGAGCGCAAATAATTCCCGCCGGACAGAATCTAGAGCGCCGCTCATTACCAAACACTCATCTGCAGGTGAATGAGATCGCCGCGGACCGTAATTGAAACACCCACTCGATAACTCTTCACTTATTGGCACGTGTTTTTATGTTAATTATTTTTGCCTAGCACTTTTATGAAAGTTAAAAACTTTAAAAGCTTCAGTAACATTATTTATGTAAACGTTTATGGTGACTATAAATTAAAACAACAGGAAAATATTTGAGTTAACACATTAATCAATTTTGTATCAGAATATAATCCTAAGTAATGTAATAAATATGAAAGTCAGTTTGTTTGTTCCGCTTTAACGCCTAAAACGCTAAATAGAATTTTAGTATTACGATAGATGAGACTATGAAGACGTATATAAGCTAATCATGTTTTCCTAAAAAGCTTATATCAGGCAAGGCTATGAGAAAAGTTAAATGTTTGTTATGGCATTGTATGAGTTGCTGAAATATTTTTTCAAACTCAAATCGATTAGAACACGTACCACTCTCCAACCCTAATCAACATAAGAAGATAAATTGTGTATACCAAGAAAGTTTTTGTACAGCATTTTTACTCTTCTTTAGAAGCTATATGTTAGAGTATTCTGGGTGAACAAACATCCGTAGAAAGTATGCAATTGCAAAGATTGCTATTATTCGAACATCGAAGCACTCCCAAATGAAGGTCTTTTTTCATCACTAACTCTTGACAGTAGTTACGCTCGAATTCATGACGTTTTTGTCAACAAATTCTACTTGTTTAATATTTGATTTTTAGGTAAATTAATTGAATGTACAAACACGCGGTTTCTACTGATTTATTATATGATATCAGTATGGTTTAAGCTTATTACTATATAAGTGGATTATATTTGACATTATTGTTTGGTGAATTCAATTAGCGGGGCCCGAAAAAGCCTGAAAATCAACGCCATAATATGAAAGTTGCTGCAGCGTTGCGGTGTACAATATACTGAGTGGTTTCCCTGATTTGAGTACACGTGTTTCGGCCCAAACTATGTACGCAGTTTATTTTATTATAGATAATATTTTTTGATCTATACATATAAATAAAATAGAATTATCTGTGTCTAATATCAACAGATTTATTTATATGCACATGAATATACTTAAATGAAAGAAGATAACACACAATCTTTAAAAAATTTTGTCTGTTTGTTCTGGCTAAATAACGATGATTTTGACCGAACCTTTAGAGGAATCACTGTAAATATCTCCACTGTATGATATTAAATTGTTTATTTTACTGAAAGTTACAGGACGTGGTTTAAAGAATACATAAGGGGTATATGTTAGAATGTTCACTGGCAGACTCTACACCGGTATCTATACTAATATTATAAAGCTGAAGAGTTTGCTTGTTTATTTGAACACGCTTATCTCAGGAACCACTGGTTCGATTTGAAATATTCTTTCAGTTTTGGATAGTACATTTCTCGAGGAAGGCTATATAGAATATATAATATTAAAAAAAATAGGGATGCTTACTAAAAGTCCAATAATATAACCCAAGGTGTAAAAATCGAAATGAACGCGAGCAAAGCCGCTGGCAGAAACTAGTAGAATATATAGTATAGGTACTATCTTTACTGGCATAAAATATATCGCATAATATATAATAATATTGGGACACGTTCTTTGGACTATATATATACTCCTTGGTGACAATTAGTGTCATAGACGTTGTGTTCTAATATTTATTTAGTTTTTATTTTCGAATTATGTATTTAGTTTTTATTTTCGGCCATGACAGCACAATACGCACGCCGCATATTCTAAAGATTAATGTATGAAACCGTGGCGCATTGCTAGTGCTACACATGTTCATCGATTGCTAATGCTCTCATTGTCAATTTAACGGTAATTAGGTTTTTAACAAGAGACGTGACGAGCCCTCATCGTCGGTATCAAATGATAAGCTCCGCTTAATAAATGGTAATCAGATTAGAGCCGTCCGTCTGATTGAATGAACTTGTTATTGCGGATCAAGTTTCTTGACGGTCAACCCAATTTTCCGCTCTGCTACGTTAAACATAGGGCTGTTTTCATTGTTCTTATCTTAGAAAATGAATAAATACATTATTATTAACTTTGATCGATACAAATATGTCAGTTATACAGAATAGCCAAAACATTAAAATATGTTCGAATTTTTCGAAACAATATTTTTTGTATTGTGTCATGAATTTGAAGTTATTTTATTGAAAATTATCCAAACTAATTTTAAAGTGAAAAATATTTTTAGTTTAATAAGTTTTCAAAGTACTCCTAAACGCGGTTGGAATCCTAACTTACTAGTAAATGTTCTAGTTCATTATCTTAAATAGACTTAATCATTTTAATTATTTTTATCAAAAAGTATCTCTGCAGCAGCCCTATTTTACTTTTGGCCGTAGCCGCTCCGACGACATAACTACATATAATAAAATCTCTTTCATTTTAACTCGCTATTACTTAATTGAACTTTTTTGCCCATTAACAAATTGTCTGCCCTCATTAACTACCCTTTTGAAAGCGATCCTTCATTGAAACAAAGATGCAAAAATTCATTTTGTCAAAAATAATCAGTACATCCTATACCTTTTATTTACATTAGGTTCCTAGAATCATAAATGCGTATAAGATTTTTACTATTTTTCCTAAATCATGAGATCTTTAGTAAATCTGTTCTATTATTTTAAAAGGTATGTCTTAAGCCAGTGTTGTATAATTAGAATTCTGTAGGTACTATATATTATTTTTAAAATGCTAATTTTATATAAACCTCACCAAAGAAGAGCAATATTGCTTATTAGTCACTTTGTATTCATAAAAATTCACAACCAATTTTTTGGTAGTGATGATCATTCGGAAACCACGAACACCAATTAATAATCAACAATCAATATCACTGCACAGAACAATTAACACAGAGCTGGCCGTAATTAAAAACAAACAGTGCGAACCCTAATCGGCAGCTAATTTATTTTAATGGTCTAATTTGTTATGGTTATGTGTCGATGGCAGCCTATCATATTTTAGTTTGAACTAAATTACTGATATTAGCGAAAGATACATTCGTCACGATACACTTTGGTGAACCATTTAAGGCTTTAGCCATAAACTTAAGGCACTAACTAAAGGCAATTTTGTAGACCTCTTGGCCTTGGAGATTTTCATGAGTGACCATAATCACTTACCATCAGATAATACTGCAGGCACCTATAATTTCTATTAGCTGTGTGAAATGATTTAGTGACAGGATAAAGTAGTACATAGTTGTTGAAATAAGTCCATACCAACTTTCCTCCCTTTTTTAGGCTTTAAAGAAAAATTTCCGTAAGATTATTTTCGTATTATTTTATCTGAGTTGCAATGAAATTCGTCTCTTAATTTGAATAATTTCGTAAAGATAATATCAAATAAAAATACGTTTCTTTTAACTTAAGTTTATAAAACGTTTTAGTCCAGGGTACCAGGAAGATATACAAAAACATCGACTTTGGAATATTAAATGGGTCGAAGGCATTCCTAAAATAATATTTGAATTCCTTCCCGCACTTCATAGATTCAAAGTAAACTGTTGTAATGCGCGTTTTATTTCAATCTATGAATTTTCGAATATTCAAAATAGAAATATCGCTAGGTCCAAAGCACATCAATAATTATTTAATTATGTACTATCGGCCTACTTATGGTAGCTGAGATGTCACCTATCATTGACGTCATTTGTCACGACACGACTTATAAATAAATTCCAGTAGCTGAAACTTAATAAACTGAGTAAATTAATTATAATACTAGTTTTATTCAGGTAATACAAGAATTTTAGGAATCACTGCCTTATAATTTCAAAACGAATCATTGAAACGAACCCACGCAGATTCAATGCAGATTCAAAGCAAGACGCCTTTAACGAAGCGTCTACTTCGACTCAAGTAAAACCTTTCATGTCTTAGAATATCAAATTGTTTATAGGCTTCGCGGAATATTGTTCCCTATTGCCTCGAATTTATGCACAAAATCGTGTATAGGATACAATTTTGTTGTAAGACATTCGATTCTCGAATAGGACCTGAACTAATCAGGCGATGGCTTCGAGCATGAGAGAGCTTTTGCTGGAAATAACTATAAAATACAAATACCTTATATTTGCATGTAGAATGTGAATCCTGTCTGCTTAGTAACAAGTGAATTGCCTCATGTTTTTTTATGAACCGTACAGCGCTAATATGCGCGAAGCTTTTATCTAGATATCATAACGTTTCGTTCTAGTGGTAACATATTCTATCTTTAAATGAAGCCTCCAACGAAAGGTGTGGCGAAAATTCTGCGGAATTTAAACAGAACCCAAGACAATAACTTGTAACGGCACAGTTAATGCGTATTTACACTCTCATCTCACTGTCTGACATTCTGTCAGATATATCTCGCATGAGCTTTCTTGCGTATATTTGTGGCTTTAGAAATACAGTAAGGAATAAGCTCCGAGGTAATAAACCTGTGGTTTTATGTTGTAGAAGACGACAGCTGCTCGCTATCGATTTGTAATTAGGGTCACCAGGCCTGAGGTGTCGTACTTATATTTTTACGGAAGCAACCAGTAGTCTACTTGTTATCAACATTATCGATTTTTAATAACACATTAGATGGCAATTTTTTCCACTCTTCTTAAATTATTTAAAGTGTCAGTTTACTTAGTGTCCAATTTTTAAAAGATCTTCACCCATTCAGACTTAGACCTGGTAGGGATTGAACCATCATCAGTCATTGAAAATTCAGATTAATATAGTTCCAAATGGCAGTTCGCCAATAATTAATTGTTCAATGACTTTTGCTAAATATACATCACATACATTTAAGATAAAACTATAATTTTAATTTTATAAAAAGCTATGAAATCGAGGACATCCTATCCTAAAAGATAGACGAATCCTTCGCTATTCTTAGATCAGTCGTTAGAAAATAACCTGAATGTAGGTGGCAGTAACCGTAAAGACTTATTAAATGTTTACGAGCGGTATACATGTCATTTAACCGCTAATGCTTTAACAAGAAAATTGAATAGACAGCCTTTAATCCTTAATAACATTTTAATGGGCATAAGGTAGACGACAAGTTTGCGTTGTCTATAAATAGAATTTAGTTTCATTTTGTGGCGTTTTTAAGAGTTCACATTGAATTATTGTTTGGTTTAACTGAAATTAGTACGTAAATTGATTTCGCAAAGGCGGCGCTGATCAAAGCATTTCCGACGTAGCCGAATATTGCAATGACGTTACCAACGCGATTCGCCGGCCTCTCTACATGAAATTAATTATTATAAAAGGCATATAATTACACCTGTACGTGAGATATTTACGATGTAACGTACCTACATGTAATACACTTATTTCTATATTACATATATATAAAACTAGCTTCTGCCAGCGGCTTTGCTCGCGTTTACTTCGAATTTTACACCTTGTGTTATTGGACTTTTAGTTATAATCCCTGTTTTTTTTAAATATAACATAGCCTATAGCCTTCCTCGATAAATGTACTATCGAACACTCAAACATTTTTTCAAACCGTACCACTGGTTTCCTAAATTAGCGCGTTCCAACAAACAAACTCTTCAGCGTTGTAATATTAGTATAGATTACATCACTTTTCATGTTTAATTGTACAAATTTTAATTAATATACAATCGCTATGAGAAAATTATTTTTTTTACACGGCCAACCTACTGATGTAATTCTTAAACTGACTCTTTACATATTTTAAGTATCTGGACATTCTGTGACCTTGCAATAATAAATATACCCATATTTCGAAAAAAGTAGTAGTATTGTCCAAAACTATATATTTTGACTGATAATGTTTACTTAAAATAGTTGTTGCGAGTTAGTTTTTAATTATCTTGTCATCGTTAGAGGTTTGCTAGTTAACAAGGTTTTAAACTTAGTTAAAACATAATGTACAGTTAATAAAGATATGACCGACTTATATAGTTATTAAAACGATACTGTACTTGGGTTAGTTCATACAAATATTAAGATTATGTCAAAGTTTATCAAAATTAACCCAAAAAGGACAACGTGCTAAAATTTTAACAATTTAAATGATTATGAATTTTAAATTCAACAGTTAGTTTTATCTCTTATCTTTATATACATGATGGTATACTGTTTCTTAGTCTCATTAAAATTCAAGAAGGAATTAAGCGATTTAAAAAAATTTTTTTTTGTTCATTATAAAACATGGTTTAAAAAAAAGATATTAAGGAAATTAAACAAAAAATAGCTAAAAAGCGAAATATTTGAAATGTATAATTTTGTTCAAAAACCATTTTTTTGGAATACTATCGAAATACAACATAATGATAATGATATCTTATGGTGTTGCCAGCGTTGGATGGGATATTAACACGAGGGTAAGCCTGGTGGTCACAGGTAATTATTTGATTAAAACCCTAATGGAAAACATCAAGGTAATGTCTTTATGATATAAATCGTTGATTCATCTTGAATCTTATGTGGATTGACTTCGATATCGTGGAAATCGCTAGAACTTGTGATTTCACAGCTGAGTTACGTTTCTACTAAAGATAGGGTAATATCAGTCGAGACATTTCAAAACTTCAAGCCAATAATGATTTTAAGAACCTTGATATTAAACTTATGATATATACCATAGAAAAGTCGATAGTAATGATTATACAAGGATTTATTGAAAGTGTATAATTTTATTGCAATCATGCTCCGGTCCTATCATTACAATCAGTGAGACACCTTTTTGAGCTATATAACAAACTATTTGCTCCAAAACATGACCAATAAATACCAAAAGCAGAGTAAAAATTCAATGACAATTGTTTTAAATGTCATCACAGCTTGTACAACTGCAAATTTTTTGGCAGTCCCTACTGTACTTTAGCCTAATCTGTGGTGTGATATTGACGTAACACGTTGTGCATTCATGTAGTAAACATTCGTATGTAATGCAGTGAGATAAGTTTCCTTGGCACAGTGGGAGCGACTCAATGCCGGTACGTACGCCGCATATCAATCAAATGCACAGATGGTTGCATAGATTTATTGTGCCTCTCGGTTCCTCATATGCATTTAGATTGAAACATGATATTTTAGGACATGCAACAAAGAGTAAAATTGCAGCGCATACATATTTTTCATATTACATTGGGTAACTGAAGAGAATAACATTAAAGCTGATTCGGTAACTAATGACTCAGCTCACTACGAGTAGACTGAGCGCTCTACTTCTGTAGCCTCATATAAAAAAATTGTAAGTATAACATGACGTTAGTTTCTAACAATGTAAATAATTACTTTCCTATGAAAATATAATGACAGGGAAGTCGTTTATATTAAACTCTTGTTATTGATTAAAAATACATATTCTTTGTCCCTTTATAATTCATAATACCAACAGATGCACTTTTTTATAAAATTGTCGTTAGCTTTTAACATATGTATACATTTAATTACAATTGTCATAACGGTTTTATTTATTCATACTGAATGAAAGCTGTCTTTGCTGTCGTTTCTCATACTCCAATTAGTCCTGCTTCATTTACTAAAATAACGAGGCTGGTGTGAGAATAAGTCGTCTTATAGACAAGTTTGTTAGGCGTGGTTCTCGTTTACTTATGTATCTTAATAACTGGTTATATCAAAATGTGTGTATGAAAAAGGCTTTAGTATATTAGGACACATAATGCAAATAAAACATAGACAAGGAATGTTCTTATTTATACTATAGGAAGGCGCAAACGAGCGTACGGTTCACCTGATTGTATGTGATTACTGTCGTTCACGGACACCTCCGACATCGGTAGATCTAGGCGATGCGTTCTCAACCTTATAAAATACTAGCTGACCCAACGAACGTCGTTTTGCCACATAAATTTATAAAATTTAGGGTTGTATGTATTTTTATATGCTGTCTCATAAAAAATAGCAACAAAAAAGTTTATTTAAAAAATAAAAATTTTTGGAGTGGTACACCCTTAATATTTAGGGGGGTGAAAAATAGATAGTAGCTGATTCTCAAACCTACCGAAAAAAAATATAAAATTTCACAAAAATAGTCTTTGAATGTTAACGTTTCGGAGGAATGTGGGAACGAACATTGTGACACGAGAATTTTATATATTAGATATAGTAAATGCAATAAAATTCAAGTATATTTATAATTTTAAATGTTATAAACGTAAACGGTTACTTTTTAATTCAGTATTTTCAGTTTTATCTTGTTTAATGCTGTGATTCGATTAAAAATTATCTCTTAAAATTACTAAAAAAACATCTGAACTACAAAATTGTAAATTGATTTGCTCTAAATTGGGATTAAGTTTAATTTACGACGTAACAAAATCATTAATTTGTACCATATCTTAATATAATCTGTATCATAAATTATTCGAACGATATCAATTTTATAAATTACTACATGGCTTGACTCGATTTTTATTTTCAAAGCGTCAATAAGAAACCAAATTTTAGCCTATTTATATGCTTAAATACAATTGTTCCTTACGTATAAATAATGCTTGAATTTTTTTACTTCGACTTTTCGTACCGTCCTACAAGTATCAAACTTGTTTCATCTGTTTATGAAAGTTTTTCACGTCTCATTTTTCTTCTCATAATTTACCATTTTCTTTATAATACACGTGTAAGTAATTTGTAGCTTCTAAAACATAACACGTATTCACAGAAGTACGTTCTAATAGTCGTTCTTGTTTAATTGTATCATGCAATTAGCATATTATATTCGTCATGAGCATAAGCAGTGACATAATATGAATATAAAATACTGTTTTTTTATTTTTAAGTTTAAAAATTGTACACAAATATCAAAATCTTTTTCTAACAGGTCTATATTAGTTAAAAAATGGCCTATGTATGTTTACTAAATCAATTTATCTTTAACGACACTTTATTAAGTGCACAGATTAGAAATGAAAAGCAATTTAAATTTATTACCTATATCACGTAAGACACAGAGCTAAATAAAAGCTTCTTATCAATCATGTACCACGGTTTTAGTGTCAGTATAAAATCCACTATCATTTTATTGAAATATACATTACAATTGAAGAAAGCAATAACAGATATAACACAATTCACACATTATCTCTTAAAAGCTTGCAGACTATTCAAATAAATCACAGCTAAATCATGCATTTGGCTAATTCAATGCTATATTTAAACTGAATGGATTGTTCGGTAATAATATATGAGTAAAACGTTAAAATATTGTTTTTTGATAAAAAGTTTAAACGTTATCTGTGAAGGATTCGGCTGAAACACTACAATCAATTCGGTCGTCGTTAGTACTTGTCACGAACAAAATGTGTCAAGGGCCTGCCTCAAACTTATAACGACGTTTCTACTTTAGTAAGACGTGGTTTTCATTTCCTCTTCAAAGAAGTTCTTTTGCCAAGTCGCGTGTAAGTATTTGTTGATAAAATTCGGTTAGAATTATTTTGTCTTAAACATTTTCCACTTTTTAAGCCCCGCTATCTTTCACTACAATTAAATGTTCGTTAAAAATCTCATTAATTAATTAATTAAATATAGCGTTTACTACATAATTTCACAATTATAGTATAAGTAACTAAAACAAAACTACGATTTTCAAACACGGTCCAAAAATATTTAATTGATATTTAATCTGTGTGCATCCGATAAACGATCGAGCTAATTACAATGCGGGTTTTTTGTTCGAAATTTGACGTAATCATAATATTAGCTGTATTTGATTAATTTATTCAAAGCAAAATGATAACCATGATTTCATAATGCCAGATACATATGTCATTGATATTTCCTAGAAAAGTGCAGATAAAACAAAAATGTATCAATCAAAAATTGACGTTGGAATTACTCTACTTAACTGATACACAAGTAATCGAATATAAATTGAACCGTTCATGAATATTTCGACTGTATAATTAATACAATGTTGGCGACAGATGATTGATAACATCCTGCCTTCGAATACATCAGCGCTTAACACTTCGAATTGGATGCTAGTTTATCGTAGTTACACAATATATACTATTCATTAAGTCCAATCTATTCAATTCCTGAATTATAGGCTGTCACGTTTTTGTGATTGTTCCACTGATAAAATCATTAATTTTTTAGCCTGTGACGTGCCTGCGACGTCGTTGAGCGTGTATGAAAATATTAATGGGAGTAGAAGATACGAAAGGAGTTGTCAAGATCGTAGCAGGTGGAAAACCGTGGTCTCTAGCTACGCCTGCGGGAAAAAGGCCTGATTATATGTATGTATGTATTCATGTACGTGCCTATTATACGCGAAATACTATTGCTATTAATAACATATTTCATGTTTCATATGTTTATTAAGAATGCTCTGTAAGACTAACGCATTCGCAATTTAATTTTTTTATTGCTAAGGTTATATCACAACGTGAATTTGTAGCAGTTTTTTTTTGTTATAAGTTTCGTCTCTATCTGTTATACTTGCTATTTTAGCCGTTATCTTATTTTCTGAATATGATTACGTCAGGTATTTTAACTCTTCTTTTAACTAGTTTCTTCCAGAGGTTTGGTTGGCGTTCAATTCGATTTTTATACCTTGAGATATATTATTTGATTTTTAGTAAAGATCCCTATTTTTTTAAAATATAATATCGCATATAACCTTCTTCGATAAATGTCCTAGCCTACACTGAAAGAATTCTCAAATCGGACCAGCGGTTCCTGAGATTAGAGCGTCCAAACAAACAAACACTAGCTTTACAATATTAGTATAGATTAGTTAAAAAATAGACTTTTATCTCTAATGCCGAAAAATACATAGTATATAGACTTTGATGATAAAATTATATTATTTGTGAAACTAAAAACAGGTGATAAACAACAATAATCGGTATTAAAAAAGTAATATTTAATGTTCACAAAATGAACATTGACATTGACATATCGAACATAGTTGATTTCTCTTGAGAGATGAAATTTATTTTCTATTCCTCAATAATAGAAAAAACATAGCAATTATTTTTACACAATTTTAAAAAATCTAAATTCTTGCCGTCTTGTTCCTTACCTGAATTTAGTAAACCTACACCAAAGAATTGTCTTTAGAAATGTTGCTTATTTTCCTTGCAAATCCAACTAAATTGCTGACGTCTGAAAGAATTGTATATTTTCGTGTATAGTTTTTACGAGTACTGCTACCAAATAACTAACTTTTTTGGCGTTCGCTTATTGGATTTAAGTCTGTTGGAATAATAAAAGTTTCCATCGGACTCTGCGCTAATTGCCAATCAAGGACGAATTGGTTATACAGTCAATGAATTATTGATTTTTACACTAGAAATGGTTTTCTTTAGAAACAAATATTAATCCAATTCTAGGACCATTAACTTGATAAATGTGTATTTTTTGAATAAAAAAAACTTCGACAAATCATAAAACACCTGAATAGATCTTCGAAACGTTGATTGTATATCTTCAAACAAAATCTTATCAAAATCAGCTCAATCGTTGAAGACAGACACATACAGGTGGTCAAAAATACAATCTTATCTTTATGTCATATTTTCTTCAACCAAATAAAGGTAGCCAGATTATTTTAAAAGTGTTAGCCTCTCCATTGATATGGATTTTGTTATATCCAGCTCTATATAACATCAATGATCTTATAGACTTGTGGCGATGCACTTAGGCGTAGTATATAACATTGACATTTACCACAGACAATTTACGATTCACACTATGGTACATGAAACATTCATGCCACCTGAAAATAGATGTGGAATCCCAATGGAAATTTCAGATCAAATAGATCAGATAGTGTACACATAGCTTGCTTTACGTATAATGCAAACACAATACATAATATAATCTACGTTAATATATAACATTTTCAGGAACGCGAAATTAAACTGCGTTCTATAAAATTTTTGATACTTTATTTTGTGTGCTCTCGCGACTGCATATCTCCTTGCCACATATTGTACTGAATATTAAAGTGCTTTTATTTCTTTGAACGCATATATTACTACGTTCTAGTAAGTAGTCTATCCCAGACAACACTTCCTGCACACAACGCTTCTCTCATGCGTAATTCACTTGCAAATTGAAGACGGTGAACAGCCGTGATGGACAGGCCAGTATTTTATACTTATAAAATATTATAAGAGTACTTACTCTGAGTATTCGTGTGACATCAATAAGTATATATATTCTATTCACTTTCATAGTGTATTTTTACTACGTTTGATGCTATCTGCTAATAGTTATTGTCATTAATATGATTGTCAAAAGGTATAAATATTTTTTTGTATTTAGGTACATATATTCATATAGAAATATTATAATATAGTAACTTTATACTATATATGTTTATAATCAAAAACCCGATAGCTACACACTAATCTTAAAACAAAGGTACATATTGTTATCTCGTACGAATAGAAATCGAAACATAATGGAACGTCTATATTAAATAAAATAATTTTTAAAAATAATATCTCTTCGAAATGAAAATACTCCGCCGATGATATAATTGAAATAATATATTTTAATCTTGCGACTGAAATAGAATTTAATTTAAATATTATCACTGGGAAATTTCAAGAATTATATAATCCACAAAGCTCCTTTGCAAGCTCTAAGTACTGTCCTATTCTGGGTACTGACTATTCCATTACGTCACGCCGTCAACTGTAATTAAGAGTTCCGAGAATCGTACCGATGCGATCTGCTTTTCCTGTCGCGATTCTAATCAACTGCAATTAGCATCTCTTTGTCACACAAATGAATACCTGAGGACGTAGTTTTTAAAAATCTGCTACAAATACAAATCTAAATAAATAAAAAACTTGTTAAAATCATTTCCGCATGTATTTAATTTTAATACCTGAAAATGGATTGGCCGATTTAGATATAGTTTGTTTGAAAAATATTAAAAAGAAAAACAACTGTAAAGTGGCAATGTCAAGGGAAAGTCTGTATAGAAATCACACAAAATCATTACGTACTGTTTGACATTTCTACGGTCAAGTATTTTAAACTGTTAGAGTATATATTACATACATATGTACACAAAATTAAGCTTTTATTCTCGCGGGATTCAACAGAGCTTAGCAGGAGTAGACAGTTTCCCGCTACTATGATCCTGACTTGCTCCTTTCGCTACCTCGACTCGTTAGTTTCATAAATATATAATTTGCAACATGCCAAGCCAGACGCGCCGATAGTATTTTTATAATATAGGACAACAAAAAAATATACGCAGCAAACGGTTCACATGATGGTAAACGATTACTGACGCCCATAGACATGTCCCAGACCGGGAGAAATGGAAGGCGAGTGTCCAATCTCGACTTTAGTTATATTACATACAATATACACGTATTTTGTTATAGTATTTGCTTATGTATTTGTATTCGAGTATGCGGAAATTCAGTGATAATAATATAATTTGAATAATTCAAAATGTCCCATGGTCTAAGCGCCACGGCACGATACGATCAAAACAGATTTCATTAAGCGTATCCATCGGCGGGTCCGAAGAATGTCAAACAAACTATAAAAAGGTACATAAAAAGCATCCAATTTACATAAAATTCCTCGAGCTGCGAGTGTAGCGTTAGCCATTTCGCGACTGATGACCGGCGTGAGATTAAAACGGTATAGGTATTGAAGTATGCGCAGTTGACGAGGGTTGTTTAATTTAATTCAAAGGCTTAGCCGCCGAGAGAATAAATTGTTTGCAGATAATGACGAGTGATAATTCACGCCTGCGACCGGTGCGGTCGAACTGACCCGTAGAACTTGTTCCCTATAAAGTAATCAGAATAGCACCGCGGGCGTCTGCACCATACTATCATTTCATAATAGTTATGAATTTACTTTGTGTATAACTTTATATTGTTAATAGCCAACTCATTTAGGTAACCACAGCTTATTATAGGTCCTTGTTTTAAAAACATAACATCGTTCTAGTGTTTGCTACATTTGAATTGTTTTTCATAGACCACGGTATCGAAAATTAATAAAATTTGTTACATATGGTTTTCCGCCTATTTGTCTCAAGATTACAGTCTAAAATTGAATTTGAGCTGAAACACACACACGGTTATTTTGCATATTTTATAGCATCGTGTACTACCTTGTAGGTCTTGTAAAACAAAATGGTGGCCACTAAGTTTTATCTTATAAAAATGTCAAAATATCCATTACATTAATAATTATTGTCACGACTTCGAAATCTTCAGTTTTTATTGATTTTTAGTCATGACTCAATACAAGATAAGATTCGAATGTATTTTATTGGTGAATATCGTTATAAGAATATACTAAAAATAGGATTATCTATATCAATCACCATTTTTACATCATCTTGATTAACCTTTCTAGCTCAGAATAAAAGCATTATATTATATTACTAGTACTTAAACTCGAGGTCAGATGTTAAATGCCATATTATGTGTTATTACACATATACATCTTGACAAAACATTAATTAATCTACACGCAAAGACACTAGAACCAAATGATCTCCGACTGATGATGTAATAAAATGAGAATAACCATTCGCCACAGATTAAAAAGGTTAATTAAAGTTTTGGAGGTGAGTTGATTGAGTGAGAATCCCTACGATGATTATGCCGATAATGAGACGAGGTCGACGAACTCGTTACACGGTCTTATTTTATGGAGTCGTAGGGTGTTTTAAAAAATTTGTGCATAATTTCGAGAGTCCTTATAGATCGAGTGATTTTGAAACCCTTTAGCAGAAGGGTGTTTGAGTTTGATATGTCTGTCTGCTCATTCTGGCTCCTAAATAAAAGCGGTTCCTAGCAATGATTTATAAATCTCTTTTTAAATACTTAATGGCTTGACGTTATTTTTGTCTTTAATTCGATTTTTTTGTTAAACTATCGATTATGGTTTATACTTTACAAAGATATTTTTCTTGAATTATTTAGGTATGTTTTAGTCGGCAGTTTGAAAATTTGAAAATATGTATTACTACCTAAGAGTCGCATTTTAAACTAGCTTCAGCCAGCGGTTTTTCTCGCGTTCATTTCGATTTTTACACCATGGGTTACATTATTGGACTTTTAGTAAATATCACAATTTTTTTTTAAATATTATTATATTCAATATTCTTATATAATATATAATATTGCCTTTTTCGTTAAATGTACTATCCAATACTGAAAGATTTTTAAATCGCCATAATAATTTTAAAACCAGCATTTTCTGAGATTAGCGCATTCCAACAAACAAACTCTTCAGCTGTATAATATAAGTATGGATAACATTTTGAGCCTTCAAATGAATCCAAACATCAACTTGTCTACAGCAAAAATATTTACGATTTTACAGAAGGATTTCTTTTAAGCCTAAAAGGCCTACTTTATAGAATGACCGACCTTTTAAAGCCGTGTTCTTTCAGCATAGATATAAAAAAGATCTTGAGAGCTTAAAATTGTTGGCCTAAAAGACTAGACTTACATTACTAATTTCCAAATAACCACTGAAGCAGACAACGAAAACTGAATAAGTTGTGGTTTTAATTTTAATTCTTTCGAGTCTATAGTCTACCTGTACATTTATAAAATGCAAGACAATATCTAATACTTTTTCAATCAATTTGCTCATTTTGTTTAGTTGTTCTTTATAATTTTTAGTATATTTGAGGAATATATAAATGTAATAATTACAGTTCGCTTTAGTGAATTTAAAATTATTGAAAAGCCGAAAAAGTGACTGTGATCTAACGAACAGTTACAATAAAAAGTCTTGAAGGAAGAAAATTTGTAATGCGATTTGCTCAAAATATTGAGACGTAATTTTTTATTCTTATTCATTGCATCTATGATAAAAACTTTAATAAATATTTAAGCTTTGAAATCCACACCATAACAATAAACTTTTGTTGTGCCGTAGTTAGAGAGCAATAATATGAAAAAGCCAATACTGTGTCAAATTCATCTATTGCGCCAGAGGTATAAACTTGTGCAGGTGTGGCCAGCCCATAAAATAAATTACATTTGTTCTCAACAATACCATTACGTAGTTATTTATAAATTGAATAGTAAAATATCATCCTTACATAAGTTTACTTATACGTGGAATAAACTGGCAATTTCAATACAAATGTGTCGTGATAATACTTGACACCAGGCAAATCTATTATTAATAAAAAATAACAAAATCAGTTACTCCACTTGCTAAATATACCTTACTTCTTATTTTAATATAATAATAAAATTAAGAGATTATGCAGAAATTACAAGCTTTAACGACAAATCAATCGCCTACATACAATATAACTTGTGGTTAAGAACCACTTCGATGAAGTCAACTTTATATGAAAAACACCATCAAAATCGGTCCATTCGCGTAGAAGATACAATGTCATAGAATAACATAGAATGGTAGACACGTCTAAGTAATAACTTCCCCCTTCTTGTAGATCCTAAATGTAGAGAAACGCATTTCGACTTCAGTCTAAGAATTTCCACATATTAGAAATAAAAATAAATACGTCACAGCACTTTATTGAATAATTAATGATGTAATGTAAGGGATCCGATCACAATCAAGTAAATTTCAAACTCATTTGTCGAAAATGAAATAAAATATCCCAAATATAACAAAATGACCATCCAAAGGTCATCTTTTTTATATGACGTTCATAAAAAATTTAATTTTCGGTTTATATCTTAATTTTATAAGGTCCGTGACCTCTGTTAACATAGTTAACCTTACGCAGCATAATTATTTAAATTACTGATATCTTAATCAGAGAGAATTATAGAGTATTACATAAAGTAATCAATGACGTTTTGATAACATTAGGAATAATTTATTATGTACCTAATATAATAAGGATTAAGCATCAACGTAATAAGCACTTCATTGGGTAGGTATTTTCATATTTCAGTAATTACAAAGATTTTATGAATTTTCTTCGAGTACTCCTGAATTACGCGTATATTGTTAAGAAATATGAGTCTAGGTTGTGTTACTAAGTTTACGTCATAATTCATATTTTACGTCATAACCATCTAAAAGTTTGTTGCCAACTTTATTGCCTTTTCCGTAATTATTCATACAAATCTGCTTCTAATATTAAATTACCAGTATTTCTATCGGAAAGAGTTATCTTTTTTAATTCCAGAAACCTTAGGTTACCATTTATTTCGGAATCGACATTATCATATATGTAAAAATGCGGAATATCACTATCAACACTATTAATGTATATAAAAAAATTCAGTAGGTGTCGCGACTTATCACTAAGTTTTACATGAAAGTGTCCTTAAATTAAATAATTCACCTGACTGCTCTGCTTCGTTCATTATGAAAATAGTACAGAAATACGTCACTTCCGTTCACATATAATACAGACCTCAATAATTACAGAAAATAGGGCGAAGCGTCATCGTTATGCCTAACCTATTAATCAAAATCTACATACTTGATCTAGCTGTTAGAGGTACATGTGGTTTGACCTCATTACGTATTGAATTGTAAGCTATATTGTGGATATAACAATAGAAAACAATTCTTGAAAGAAATCTCCATGATTAAGTTGTTACGGTGATTAATATAAAGATCTATAGAGTAGAGAATATTATTAATATTGCATTACTTATTTTGCAAAGTAACCAAAACGGCTGGACAAATTTTGACGGAACTCACGAGTATATAATTATTGTCATAACTATGATTACATTTTGAGCATTGTTATAATGTATACATAACACCGAGGGACATTGCTAGCATATTGTACTGTATTAAATAGCGACTCTATAGATTTCAATATTAGGAACCCTAATAATATTTTATGTCTGACATTCTACACATTTATTTTTCTTACAAACTGTTAGCTAAAGTTAATTAAGAGGTGCGGCAAGGATATTAAGAAATATGGCTTCTTGATGAAAACCGATCTTACCCTGTGACTCACTGGGCAGTGTTAGGTATATAAATATATTCAAGAATAACGAAGCGTTATTGCGCCGCATAATGCGAGTATAGTAAAGAACGCACATTGAATTAATCCTAAAAATTTAAAATACACGTATTTTTTATTTTAATGAGCAAAGACATTTTTGTTTTACACACACCACTGAAATTAACCGACAAATCTTCACATGTTTTTATGCGGAAACCTAATCATCTTCGAAAATAGAATTGCCGACGTTACCCTCCTTTATTAGCTATCTATCAACGAAAAATCTAATTGTTGCAACCGTTCTAGATATTAGTCAGAACAAGCAGACAGGAGGAAAGAATAAACAGTTACAAATTATAATCATTATATATTGTCATATAATATACATTTAAAAAAGCTGTTATTTCAATATAACAAACAGACATTTCAATCTTAATTATATGTATATAAAACAGAATATAATTCATTAAAACTGTGCCAGTTGCTCCCAAATTGAATTTCCAATACCTGATGTGGAATTTAAGGCAATCTATTAACTTTATCCAACGATAAGCCATGCAATTTAAATTGTAGATATAGGATTTGCAAAGCATTTAGGCCAATTTATTAGGCATCCAGTTAAACTAAAATAAATGACACAGTATTATTATTGCATCTACGTTGCGTTTTACGAATACACATGCAATAACTGTCGTTCTAACCTAAATACTGTTACAGCTAGTTTTAAGCCGTTTTGCGAATAGACTAACTGAAATTTATGACGTCCGGGTATGAATTTTCTATTTTAAAACTGATTTTACAACAGCGTATGTAACTAACGGTATTTTTATAATGTTTTATATTTTTAAAATTCTATATTTTTAAACTGCGTTGAAAAAAAGAGATGTTAAAAGTTTTAAAGTGGCTGTTTGCTTGTCTGTGGCGTTGTTGCTCTTACTTTCACCCTCGTAGGATAAAATAATATCGTAGTTCTAATTTTTTTATTCCAAATTTGCATTCAGAATTTTAAGAGCGCTCTGTATTCGCCGCAATCCGCCATTTGGTTGTTTTCCTAATTTACATTTCGTTTTTATATTGCATATATTAGAGAAATCCCAAAAAGCATACAGTATAACTGAATAATTTTAAAATGTAAATTTGCTCTTTGTTGAATATCCATTTAATTCATTAATTTAACCTTAAATGGGTGTTCTTAGTTTAAAAATCAATTCTAGGCTGAACCG
>JAOSYY010000005.1:2170478-2187064 GCA_025727935.1 Hebomoia glaucippe
ATAATAATGCTTACTAATTACAATTTGATATAACAAAAACCTTAGCCACAGCAGCGCGTGGCCAGGTCATCTAGTTTTACTATAAAATCCAAATTAAAATCTAATTAGAAATAGAGTAAGAATAAGATGACTTATAAAATAATTATTAATTTGCAATATAATATTAATATTCTAATAAGCATTGATTTTATTTACTTCCGACATCGACATTGGTGAAGAACCGTGCATATATAGTCTAGATACCTACAGAATGATTTATTTGGAATCAATAACTATAATTACGATAAACAGAATTTCCGTTCGAATTTGCATGTAAATTACTCTCCGATTCTTAATGGATACAGGAATGCGGAAAACACTGTATGGATCTGGCAAATTGTAGATAGCGTGAAAATCGTTTTGTTATACATACAAACAGTATACCTATTTAGACCATGCATAAAGAGGTTATTGACAAATATGAACACTGCTTTGTTCGTGGTTTCTCCACAAATTGAAGTTAACGTTAAAAACTTGAAGTATGTATAAGTTTAAGGTTAGACAAACATATTAAATTCGTAAACCTTGATAGAACTAATTAACGTGCTGCGACATTCATTAATAAAATCAACGTTTGTTGAGTATTCATTTTCGTCTCACGGTTTTAAACAATTCTTACGGGGATACTGTATAAAGCAAAAGCAATCCCTGAAGTTCATTGATTAGGATAAAATTTTAAACGCTTTTCTTAAGCATAATCTCATAAGTAGTGCCTATATGAATTCAAGTCAGACAGATAAAGATAAAAATGATATATTTTACCATACAAAAACTATTAAATTTAAAATGAAAACTGTATGTCAAATCTCAAAAAACTATGTGCAAAAATTCCAAAAAATAATCTAAAATTAAAAGTTACTACAAACCGTTAAAACATTAACTGTTTTATTCAAAAAACATTTAACATTACAGATTTTCTCTGATTACAATTAAACTATTATGTACGTTCATTAGATACCTAATTAGAGTAAACGGTTCGTTCAACGATTTTCCGATGCTGACAGCAAATATATTTTCCAAGATTAATATTTAAAATAGCAAGGAGTAGTAGATTAAGATACACGATATACTTGTATGTTCCAGGTTGCATACAGTTTCATTAAAAACTGATTGAAAAGATTAGGTAAGTTTTCATTGTTTTGTAGTCACTTTCACCTCTACATCTCCATAGACTTTAATTTAAATAATCACCTTTTCCTTTTATGTCGAGAAACTAAATGAAAAAGGTTCGTTTACAATATTTCCGGATTATGGCGCTAATTATGTTGTAGAATTATATAGATTTAATGTTTTACACATCAACTTCACTTGGTAAATAAAAAGCAGTGAATAAATATTAGTTAATAAACGCCATTTTTAAATTAAATATTGTATAGGAAGGTAAAAAATGTATTATACAAAAAAATTTTTCAAAAAATAAGAAACATATTAGTATTATATTTTAGCCCAACCTACATGAACATACAAAATATCATTCTAATAAGACATTTAGGTAATTTGTTACAAAAATCAAGGATTTTATCTCATTGTTCTTTAGTTTCTTAGTTACAAGTGAAGTTAATAAAAACGTATTAAAATGTCATTGCTTAGTAATAAGAGAATGGAAAATTTCTAAGGTCATATTTCCGATCATTTTTCCGATAGTATAACGTCTGCAAAGTAGAATGGAGCGTGAAATAGTGCGTCATGACCTCTGTTATCGGAACTCTCACTTGGATATAAGATAATGCAACATATGCGTACCGTCATTAAAATTAATAGTGAAGTAATGGAAACAATGAACATTTATTGTGTTTTACTCAAGCACATAAGGTTTATTACCAAAGTTTTACCTCACTATATATAATGTTAACTTAAAGACTACCGCAAATATTTCGGCAAGGTTTCGGTATCGTGGGAAAAAGTTCGCGTATTTTATACTAACCGCTCGTTATTTACATTCAAATACACGCGCGAAATGAGGTTTCTTACTAGGTTCCTTGCATTTCGCTTGATATTCATGGATAAATAGATATAGCAAAAGTGTATATTTAGGTACGACAGTTTCACATAAAACTAAATATGATTATCAAAACAGAATGACTTTGATTCCAATGGAGATCGTTTTCAAACCGCTAACATTTGTACCGAAGTACATATTAGGAAATGCCAACCGCTGTCCACAGCAAAGAGCTTCGGTTCGTGCAGATTTGGGCTAGAGCTTCTATAGTTCATGACTTCTTGAGATAAGTCAATGTGGTGATGCAACATGTTATATGACCCTTCTCACGCTATTCTAGAAAGTAAACGTAGGACCTAGATTCTAGTAAATATGATATTGGATGTAACAGATGTTAGATTGTGCTTTTTTTTTCTTTTAAGGAACTGCAACAAATGCGTGTATAATATTTTCATTGTATTTCCAATGCATTTAATAAGTAAAACTACGCTTAAGAGACATAAACTTTGGCATATAAAGGATTAAGTTGATGACATAAACTAAATATTTTTATACACACATAATGCTAGCGGCAAAGTTCAAATCTAGTAATTGTACAAATAACAATCATTGTTAACCATGAACCTTATATAACCTTCTAAGACCCACACATCTCAAAAATAATATAATCTATTTTGATGAATAAATATGAGTAATGAAATCTATGATATATCAAGGCGTATAAAACTCACAGCGATACCTTCAAAAATTAATATCCGTAGCGAATTTGTCCAGCTTTAACAGTGTGACGTGCTTGCATACATCATAACTTGACTAAAATGGATACAAATCAAGCAAAACAGCAAAGGCAATGCCTAAAGAAATCTTCAAACTCAATAATATTTTAAATGTCAAACTTTTTTTTTTTTATCACCAAACAACGATATCTTTATCTATGGAATATAAAACTATACGTACTATATTTTTTCGTATATTTCTTCATCATCCAATAGGTAAATTTTACGTATTAATTTATTAATATGATATTACCAAATTGAATGTTTGCAAGGAGCGGTTGTAGTTCTAAAGCATTAAAACAACGGATCTCTTTGGCAAAGAGTCAAAGTTCGTTTCAACCAAGCCTTGTGAACATTTTAGTTCAATTACTCAAAATGAAATCTTATGCAAAAGGAGTAGAGCTCTGTTGGATATTAAACGCTTGGGGGTCATTTTGAGGTAAACAATGATTATAAACGCTATGATTGCTATTTTTCAATCTTAAAGCGGTGAATACTTTTGTATGTTTTGTAGCAAATCTGTAAACGTTCTTTTTCTTCTTAATTATAATAAAAGGTACCTTGCATTTTGTTAAATTCATCTAGTGGCTTTTAGTCATCGTATGTCTTTTTTTGTTAGGATCTCTTTTTTTCCATCACTTCATCAAACGTGTCATTAGTACTATCACCTGTCTTGGTTTTCGCGAGCAATTCCCAAACATTCTGTATAATTGTACAAACACATTTAATTTCATACAAGTAACAAAAACTATGTGTAAGCCACTTAGAAAAATTATACTATACTAAAAATAGTTATTGGGTAACCATTGTAAAAGTTGATCTTATTATTTTTATCAAAGGATTGATTACTTTTACTTACCATAAAATAATGTCTATAACATTATCTGATGAATATTAGGTAAGCAACATTTGAATGCTATTTGTTGTGTAAGAGTACCGCAAGTTACGTGAGAGTCACTGGTCATGCTCATCAATTACTTATATTTTAGTTTGCAACTAGTGGGCGTGGCCGACTGGACGACAATATAATAACTTTGGACGTAAAGTTCACATTAACACTGACGCAGTAAGAGCTGTACAATTACAGAGATATTATGAAATACTTGTTAAAAAACCATTCGTATACTTTGATAAAGGCAACATCAAATAATATACCTTTTTAACACACCTATACATAATGTGATGCAAGATTATATTTTAGGCGTTTATAGACAAAGGTAGGCTATTTTGTTTTATAATAGGCCCTGGAGTTAACGAATTTGCATTGTTTATATCTATATTTTTACCTTAAAAATATAAAATTGTATATATAATGTGTTTTTAATGTCAAAGCTACAGATTTTTTCTAAAAGGTATATACGGTCATTATACACAAATACAATTTATAATTTGTTTATTTGTTTCTCTATTTACTCCGGGCAATCTTCTAAGTGCCTAGACCGGTTGTGATGGGATTTGACTACTTCATACATAGACGATGTTACAGTAAGTAGATAGGCTTTTTTTAAAAAATAATCAGGTTTACACTAAAGACCGAGACATCAAGACAAAAGTTTAATATATACGCCTTTTTAGCAAGGTTAGCTAGGAATAAAAAAAATCTTTTTTAATTAAAACCATAAATGTTTGTGTTAGAAATAGACAGGTGTAGTATGAACGTTTGATATTCAAGCCAATTATTTATTGTACATTCACGAATGAGTATCAAAATTTCAACTCCTTATGTTCACGCCTCTCCGGAAAATACATTGCAAACGTGAGCGCTGACATTAAATACAGACCTTATCAGGAAGTGTCGTGGGTGAGCTACATCATACATGTCAAAAGGGTTATCAGTACCACAGATCATGCTACATGTTGGCCATTCTCATAAACACTTATTATTTACTAATGTCTCACGATTTTACTCAGATCAAATTTTATATGTACACTATTTTTAGAGTAAAATATGAATATGATGAATAGCAAAGGCCGTCAGTTTGACCTGGATTGATTTTATATATGCACGATAAGTGATTATGCTCCAATAAATGTAGCCCATGTTACTCTTTATGATATTAGATATCTGCCAGTGAAAAATAGTAAAAATCGGGGAAACTTTTTTAGAAATTACCCGGAACAAACAAAGGAACAGACAAAGTGTAATAATTTGTTTTTCTTTTATAAGCACCGAATTTTCTGTACTTATAAAAAAAAGCAAGCATAAAGCTATACTTTAGAACAGCGATTCTCAATCACTGTGCAGCGGCACTTTTGTGTGCCGCCAAATTTTTGTCATTAACTATTTATGCAGTGTGTTGTAGTAAGTAAATAATTTTTATCTTTTACTTTGTTTGCCGCTTACTAATTTTGATATCGTTAAATATGTGCACAACAAAAAAAGGTTGAGAATCACTGCTTTAGAAGAAAACTATTTGTCACACACGGTCACTTAAATTGTTATTATTATTTGTAGGTATAATCTTTTTGTAAACTACCTTAGCGTACCTTTTTACTATGCAGTACTGACAGATGATTTAAAAAATAATCCGAATCCAAATCTCGAAGACTCGGAATTCTGCGGACAATTGACAAACACAGGAGCATACGGCCTCTATATGCTTTGAAAGCCAATGGTTCCTTATCGCATCGCATATATATGATTATAAAAAGCCACTATATCAGGTCTTAAGATTAAGGGGAACTTTAATAATAATGGATTGGGGATGGGGAATAATAAATTTCTTTTAATTTTATTCTTTATTTCATTCCTATATCTTATTCGTCTGTTTAAGTCGACAACCAATAATACGAAGATTACGCTGATTTAATTTAATACATTTTTAATTGTACCCAAAATAATTCCACTTACACCGTAAAGTAGTTTTGTATTATATGTTTAAAATTAACCAAACGTTTAATATTTTTTTTTAAAGGTGGAAAATATATTTACGCCAGACTCTTGCGCAAGGAGCTTTGACACCGTTTGTACTGTATAAAGACGTTTTTTTTTAATTATTACAGGTTCTTGGAAACTTATTAAAGTGGATATTATGAATGAGGAACTTAATTTATATATCGACATGAAGTAGTTGCTAGTTCCTAGTATATTATAGATTTACAATTATGTTTTAATAACAACCTGATTCTCACCAGTGAGTATAAGGCTTGTTATAAACCTGAGCTGATACTACAGTGTAATTTAATAACATCTATATAGAATGTTCATCTACTTCAAAAAACAATATTTAGATGAAAATAATGTAACGCAACCATCATAATGATTTTGGCGTTTTTTGATGTAAACCTTTACACGGACCGTGTGAAGGACCTAATATACTTATATTAATTATTTAAAAAAAATCGTAATGATGAAACTAAAACATATTGTTGTTGACGATAACTATTAAGAATGTAGCCAAGGACCAGGAACCTAAATAAGAATCTTAGCTATATCCTCCGATGCCTTACAAACTATGCAAGCTAGTCGCTAAAAAAGGAAGTTAATATTAAATGCCACAAATACATATCTTTTAATTAATAATAACACAGTATCACTTCCGCTAAAGAAGTCAAATAGTTCTTGCTTTGAATTCAGGAACAAAATGTATTAGAATCATTTTTATACTTTATGCATTTTTTTTTTGCAGCTGGAATTTTCTTTAATCAATCAATTGTGACGGTTATATCTATATACGAGTTTATTTCAATTAATTACTAACATTTATAGTTACCATATTTTTTAAGCCAATATTTGTTAATTTAGTTGTATATAATAAATAATTAGTTGAATTTTCTACTTTAAAGATAACAATTCCTGAAAGCGGCTAAGAGTTCGCTACAAATTCTAAAATGCTTTTGGGGTCGAAATATTAATTATTAATTTTAACATATGATCTTCTGAAGCCTAATATACCTAAAACTGGCATTTATTTTTAAGAACATCAATATACAAAAAAATTATTACGTTTCTCATAGCAAATATTCTGATTCGCTCGATGTTTTAATTTTAGTTAACCAACATTTTAGCGCACGAATTTGGTTTTTTATATTCTACTTCCAACAAAAGAACAATCGGTTGTTTGACCTTGACATTCTGAAGTTAAGAGATTTATATATTGATATGAGTACCTATGGCATCCGAGAATCCTTTACAATTGTACTTGCTCGACTTTTAGAGATAACATTGACATAGTGGTTTAAAATACATTCTCGGAATTTTTTAATAACAAAAGGACCTCGGTTTTAATTATATTCCTATGTGATGAATATTTAAAATTGACTGTAATAGAAACTGAAGCAGACGTAATTAGTACTTATATACATCAAGAAATGTTTCAAACTACAACTTTTATTGTAACTATGTTTTTGTATATGTAGTGTGCGACTGGATTGTCAGTTCTTTTTCTGTAAAATTAGATGAACACGCTTCGCGTACGCTCACAGTACAATATATTATACACCCATCTCTATCTAAAGGGAGGAAATATTAATATACAAACTAACTAGTACGAGGAGGCTTAAAGCAGACGCTAGTTTCATATGTTGCTAAATGAACAATAAAAAATATCATAGACCTATTGCCTATGTGTTAAGTTAGGCTTCAATGGCCGTCATATATGTGACATTGATTCTTTGCTGCAATAGTAGATCAGGGTCAAGATATTTATATACGATGTCCTGCTTGGAATTAAATGAAGGATTTTATAAAATTTTAATTTTTTTTAGCTTTTATTAGATAAAAAATATGCTGTATTTCATTACACAAATGAACACTTAGAACGGAATCAGAAAATGAAATAAGTAAATAATTTACCATTCGATTCTTGTATATAACTTTTATTACTCTTTTATTTTCGGATTTACATTCATCGTCCCTACAATACAAAACTATCCAGAATAAGCTATTTATTAATATTTTTTTTATCAATTGAAAGGAAAAACTGACATTTGTGGATAACTGCCTTTGACATTTCAACTTTCATTCGTTCAATACGAAAGTTTAATAAGTGTATAATGTGCTTTTTCTATTCGCTACAATATAAATCTATAAGCCTGAATTATAATATTTGCACTTACGTAACGATGCAGACATCATTCAGAGCCATGGAGCCACAGCATGTTCTTGTTTTAGATTAAAAAGACGATAACAATATCTTATTTAATGAACTATTATTAGGTTAGGTAACTACTTCCTAAAATATCATTGCCAGTCTGATCGTAAACATGAAAAATGCTTGTTTCTAAGCAAACTAAATGTTATCAGGAATATATAAAACAAACAGAGCCAGATATAATTACTAACCAGACTCTGCCTCGTAAGACTTATCAGGCGCCCCACTTCCAAAGTTCTTATCAAATATTTATTTTACTTGCTCTACTAAGAGGTCCAATTATCTTATATGATATAAACATATCTTATTTGTGAATTTAAGAAGATCATGTTGTTTGCGAATTTTATTAATAAATAGGATATACATTATATCTTTGGAAGTTACAGTATTAAGTAAGACTAAGAGCTTTATTTATTTACTTATAGGATTTATAAAATGTCCGTATTACTTTGTCTAAGTGACACATACGGCACTGTAGTTAATTGGTTCTTTATTATATAAAAACGTTACGTGTAATGGACAAAATAATATAAATCCGGAGTAATACACTAGTAGACTAGTGACTTTCCAGATCATAATGAATAAATGAACAATATATGAGAAATCAAGACTTTTTGGTGGCAGGATTGAACATACGATGGAAAAATAAAATGAATATCATTTTTAAAAACTGTATTCAAAAGTAAAAGTTTATATATTAAGTTATTTTGACTTTGACATTGAATGCAGAAGAGCATAAAAAAATAACTATCTCCGAAATAAGTTCGTGACTAAACCAACCTTCGTGTTATCGAGAATTATTCCCTGGACTTAAATAAGATACAATAGATGACAATAATACTCTAAAACCTATAATTAGTAATATGGGTAAATGATATTTAAATACAGTGACAGTGTATTTTAATAGTGTCGATTACGTGGGACTTTGTATAATTATTATAAACAATTAAACTGTAGGCCTGTTTATAATATTGTCCAGAGTCAATGTATGTATGTATTTAAAGCGTAACACGCAAAGTAGGCACATTATCATCTAATATACTACCTAGTTGGTACCTTAGAATCCTGAAGTTAGGCCAACATGTATGTTTTCTTAACCATAAAATTCGGATAATCCTCTAGCACATATTGCCACACGAGAAAATAATATATTAAGCTCAATTAAATTCTGTTTCTATTTAAATCAGTCAATAAATTGGAAAGATAAAATATAGGTAGATAGTTAGATACAAAATTGGAAAATCTAAGTAATAACTGGGAACCCTAAAAAAAAGAATTTGCGTGCATCAACAAGACCTTGACCCGTTGCGAAAGCCGTGACATCGAACCCGTTTGGATCTCTCACCAATTCTACATATTTAACGAATATTGATTTCAAGGTGATTACGTTATTACATACTCCATATTATAACACTTAAATATTATTTTACCGTTTTAGATTTGCTTGATGTGTCTTTAAATTTAAGATAAGTATCTCGGTATTATAAACATTATATTCTCCTCGATTCAATAACTAGAATGTAGATTAAAAAATAATTGTAGATTGAAATAGTATTTATATGTTTTAAAATTACCCACGTTTCTCGTTATAAAAACCCTAGTTTATTATTATAAAAGGTCAACAATATGTAGAATCATAATATATAATTCGTAAAAAATAATGTGTGTTATAATTACAACAAAATTACTTATCGGAGTCTAAAGTTCAAAAATATAACGAAACATCTTGAGAATTGTAATAATCACAACAAAATAAGAATATATAAGTAGGTATCTTGCGAAAGATTTAAACAGAAATAATTAATTAATTATTCGCTCTTAAATAATAATAGTTTAGATAAAATATTACAAAATATACAAAGGTAAACCACATATTGAAAACGAAGGTTGGTCGCGTTAGGGCAGATATGTATGAAGGTAAACTTTGGTTAAACAATAGGAGTGCACAACTCGAATAATGAACTACTGATCTGATATGTGTGGAATGTTACTGGAATGTCATAGCATCACGATCTAGCCATCAGAGGTCTATTGAAGCCTATTAATATGTAAATTGAAGCTTTTGCATACATGTAGGTACATATGAAACACGAAACTACAAATAATGCTAGTCAAAAATAGTAAGAATGCACTGGATTACATCGTGTATAACATTAGGACGACAGAAATTATGACGCGTTTATGACTGTTAAAAAATGAAAAATAAATAAGTATTAAAGGCATTATTTTCACAATTTTAACCTAATACACTTAGTTGTTTTAATTTAAAGATGACTACGAATGTCAAGTAAAAATAGCGTAAACAATAAATGTGATTATCAATCATCAAATAGTCGGTATTTACGTTCTTAAGATGTTAATTTCAGTACTTATTTTGTGATTATAATTTAAATTATTGATGTTTCAGCTTACGGTGCTTTTGCAGCTTCAAATACTATACTGAAATAGTTTCTGCCACTATTTGTAAAAAATACGGTAAAAGTATGTTTCTAGTAAGCTATAATGTTCTATAGCTCCGTCCAAATATAACACGGAAGCAGGTAATTTTTGTCATTTTTTCGTGAAGATTCATGACGCCAACTGTTATAACGAACAAAATTGCACCTGGACATACATAAGATTATTTAACAATCGACTATAAATAAATTAGATCATTATGCCATAATCGAAATATTTTACATAAAATGGCAATATGTGATATACGAAGTCACGATATCTACCTAAAATAGAATATTTATAATACAACAGAATGACAAATGTGCTATTGAACACACAATTCTCTATTATGATATTATCTCATTAACATAGTTATGACAGTATAAATTATTATGTTAAAATATTTGAATGGTTTTGGCTGATATACTAATCACAATGTTAACAATGTTCTACACGTGTTTAACTGGAGCAAATTTGCCTTTGGTAAAAACCCGGTTTTAAATTATAAAACAACAATATATTACGTAATAGTAATCATATACAATGAATATGGAAGATCTATTTTAAATACTCAATACCACAAAATTAAATTAGACTTGCTATAATGGTCATTTATTGTCTTGTCTCTCTATGTTTAAATTAAATCTAATCTATTTTAATGTCTTATGAAATACATAGATGCCCTAAAAATATATCGCTTTGTTAAATCTATACTAATATTCTAAAGCTGAAGATTTTGTTAGTTTGTTTGTACGAACGCGCTAATCTCAGGAACCGCTGATCCGATTTGAAAAATTCTTTCAGTGTTGCGTACATTTATCGGAGAAGGCTACATGCTATCTTATATTTTCAGAAAATTAGGGATCCTTAATAAATTTCCAATAAAACGAAGCGAAGCCGCTGGCAGAAGCTGATATAATAAAGTAATGATTTGCTATACGAAACATTATAACAATCAGCTTATCACTTAATGTTAGATCCAATTCATCATTATTATAATATTGACAGAGGCATTAAAGTTAAGCATTTGTATCGACTGTGGCCGTGGGCGGCTGCGGCGGGTAAAATGTCAAAATCGTGTCAACGGTTCAATGTAAACAGCATTGAAAATGCTTTACTTTATTTCTTTTATTATTTATTATGAGTACCTTTTTGTTAAATAGTATAGTGCTACATACCGCCAATTAATTAGAATATGTTATAAATTTATTTTCTCATTATTATAGTACATTACAGAATTTCACGCTCCACGGTCCATATATAGCTTTTAACAGTCAGCAAATAATGTATTATAAAAATTATAGATTACAATCTCTCGGACAAACAGATCAATGCAGTTTCGGAAATACAATATCAAATGTTGCAATTTAATTAGACCTACTTTTGTTATTCAGGCCTTTTCTGTAGTCTTAGATCATAATACTTTTATTGAAATTATCATTTATTGTACAAACGACTCCTGCGATTAATTTTATCTATAGTATGCCTAAACAGACTAAGAAAAACAAGATAAGTCTTACCTTGAACATGATTTTTTCCTTCTCCATGTCGATATAGCGCTAAAGGGACGGGACCTGGAAAAAAACAATTCTTAACTTTTTACTTAGTTTGGTATATCCACATCGCTTGCTTATGTATGGTTAGGTATTATTTAACTAAGATATCGTATTTATTATTATATAATCTTCTTGAAATTCTAATCCTTTTAAAACAACTTCAACTTAAGCATACGAACTTGCTTATCAAGATACATTTATATTATTATTTATAAAAATATTAATTTAACCTTTGACGTTTAAAACACAATTCTGTCTGAAATAAAAGATTATTGTTGTGAACATCAATATTGTTTGTGGAATTAAATTTAATTCTTGAATAAACAACAGAAATAGTCAAACGACTAGTCGGTCATCATCTTATGTAATTTGATTGATAAATTTTGAGTACAAGAAATTACATTGATAAGACTTAATGCAAATTTGAGTTACAAACACATAATACATATAAATAAAAGACTAAGAAAGCATAAGTTTTAAGTACATACGATAGATCTTAAATTATTAACCTAGACAGGTATACATATACATATATAATAGTACTAAATAAATTGTTACAAGTCAATATAAATATATATAGTCACAAAAACTGTGCGATATTAAAACCTAAAGGGTTTTAAATTTGTGAGATTTTGTAAAGTAGGTACCTACTCGTAAGTACAATGACATCACACAAATATTCTTAGTATTGTTGGGAATGCAACATTTCATTTCGCAATAATGTAAGTTAATACAGTTGTTACATGGACTGTAAATTTTAGAACCTTAACCTTATAAATTATTATGTTTTGTTGTGTTGTAACTTGTGTAAGACATCCCTAAACGCAGATTGAATTATGAATACACGTTCGCGACTCTGCTTAAGAATGCCACAGCGATATCAATAGCATAATATTATCTATCTACCAAAAAGTAATACCTAACTTTTTGATGTCGACCATAAGAACTGATGAAAAATGAAATACAGTGGACTCGCGGTAATCCGACAAACGTGTTGTAGAGCAGTGAGGGCCTATACCATTTGTCGGATTATACACACAATTGTTTTTACAAAAAAGTATTTTTTAATCCAACAAAGTACAGATCCAACGATAAAAATCTATACAAGTTGTACTAGTTATGAATTCAATAATAATTCATGTGCCTGCCGGATTACAGCGGGTGCCGGGCTAGCCAGGGGCCGGATTACCGGAGATCCACAGTAGAGTGTTTTTAATTTTGTAGCATCCCCTTATTTCTTTGTAATTTTACTACCTAAATATTTTTTAATTGCATAATATATAAGTTGTTAATTTTTGAAGTTTAGTAAAAACTGAATAAATTTAATACTATCATAAATAGCTTCTAAAACTTATTCGATATATCACGTCGCAAAAGGTATCTAGCTCTACTGCCTGTTTTGCATTTGTATTTGCCGAAACAAAATGTATAGATATGTACTGAGGTTTATAAGTAAATATCATAAATCCAAAAACTACACAACATATTATGTCACGCATTTAAGATGTGATAAATATAAAAAGTTATCAAATACAATTATAACTATTGTATTGATTGCTATATCCAAAACATAAAAATGGCGTGTAACATTCGCCGTTTTACGCAAGAAGCACGGTATTGACTAGTTACGGATTGTAATTAACTCCATTAATTAAGCAATTGCAAATGTAGTTTTGTTTATTACTAACGTGGGAATAACACGTGTCACACATACCGTGTATTCTACCGGTTTTTAGGTACATTTTTGTAATTATCATACTGAATTTAAACAAAAATATGTGTAGAGAAATAAGTAAATGCCCATAGCAGAACCTGTTGTCGCTTAAAAGTAGTATAAAAAAGTTATAAATGTAATAAAAATAGTATATGCGCCCACTAGGATTTTTATTATTATTTTCAATATCCACCTAATGATGAAACCAATTAAATTTTATCTACAATACTTAATATTAGAAAGCTGAAGAGTTTGTTAATTTGTACGCGCTGAGCCGCTGGACCGATATGACAAATTATTTCAGTTTTGGATAGTACATTTATCCGGAAAGGCTATATTATATTTTCAAAAAGATCGTGTTATATTTATGCGGCAAAACGAAGTTTGCTGGGTCAGCTCGTTATGCATAAGTTACTACGCGATTATTATAAGCGAGTATACTTCGTTTACATACATAAAGGTTACATAAATTAGTAACAAAACTGTAATGAAGAAAATAATAAATGTATACATTACTCCCTACACTATGCAAAAATAATTGCGTTACGACTTAGAATTAAATGGTAGAATAAGATATATTATAGTAAACATTTAATTCCACAGCATTGGAATTCATTTGTGATTAAATGGACAAATCATTGTGATAATGTTCACCTAAAATTGGTGTTAATGTTATCAAAAAATTAAGCTAAAGATATTTCCCACAAACTTGTGACCTACTTCGCAATTTACGTGAGTCAGGTTGTTCGAACACCTGGCTTCCGTACATGGCCTCAATTGCTGACATCCTATTCTAAAGTGCTCACAAGAGACATTATTAAGCAGATACGTGCTTATACATAAGGCTTTAGGGACAAAATTCAGGTAAAGTTCAGACGTCTCACCGGTGTCTATATGTATGTAATAATTAATGAGTGAGAATATTTTACTATATACATCACTACCCAAAAATTAGAATAATGAGTAAAATACACAACAATTTGAAAGATGTAGATAATATTAGCAACTACACAAATAAACAATAATGGGTTACCTAAAGTTTTAATTTAGCGCTAAATCAATATTAATTCTACGCACCAATCATTAAAAATATAAGCAGAAAAATTACTTTTGTTGTTTTTGTCTATCAGCTATATGTAACGTGTTTACTTTTCCTTCAAAATTTAGTGTTTATATTAAGTAGATAGACGATTATTAGATCATCATTGTAACCTCACCGATTCATAAGCACGTTTTAAAACAACCTAGTAAACACATTGATACAAATATTACACGCTTATTTCATTGCTGTCACTAAAGCAAATTTTCGATACTTAAAACATTTCTAATTAATGATGACTTCGATTTCTAACTTTTTTTAATTTCATTAAATTTTAGCCAAAATTATCCATAAATAAATGTAGGTACTCTTTTTAGATAAACTGTAAAGCGTCTCTAAAAATTTTCATATACGAGTATCATTAACTAGTATTGCAGAAAAATAAAAATGTCCTAAAGTTATTGTTTCCAAAAAATCTTTTATATAATTTGCTTATTTATAATATGATGATATTGGAACGAACGTGTGATTGTACCTACTTATATCAAAAATATAGTCCGTGAAACTTACATTTGGAAGGCATTATAGTGACAAATGCATAAGATTTCTTATATAATAAAAAAATATTAATAACCAAGTAAGGATTGAGTATGCTTCATAAGTAATAAATACTAAAGTAATTGTTTAGGATTGCCCATTTCAGCAGAATAGCGTGAGCGTGTTCGAGTGATAACAATTAAGTGCATCAGTGATCGGATGTCAGATTTCTAAACGGAAACCTATAATACCTCTTAATAATCTAATATAATATTACATAAAATAAAAACTGAAAGCTGTTTTTCATTAATGTTACCGCATAAGACTAATCGATGAAACAAATAAAAGTATTTAACGCACGAAAAATTGACAAATATCTATTTATATAAATATAATTATAGTCTGTTTGTAATATAAATATGCTGATTTTTCTACATACAGATGAATGAACCTAAACGACTCGGCCGATTATGATTAGATTTCACTGGCAGATCTAATCACTATATCTGCTACGTCAAGCATATATAGAGTAAATTAATGTACTTTTCTTTTATTATTACCATCATCAACATGGGCCCTAAAAATAATGTTAATGAAAACGGCTATTTAATTTAGATATAAATATGTTTAAAATAAAAAGTTTTGGATTGTAAGTCGGTAAGCGCACATAAGACCGATAAAGTTTCTTATGAGAAAAATTATGGATGAAACAGACACAAAACTTCGTGTCCTATTTGGGAAGACGTAATTAAGTTATTATAAAAGTTATCTTATTAATACATCAATAATGAAAACCTTTTTGTGACCCTAATATTGCAGTTATTAAAATCTTTTTCTCAGCATCAACGCCATTATTTTAATTTATTTATAAACGTGGAATGTGATGGTCATCCGCTTAAGAAGTTTATGAATACTACATCTTCATAATAAAAGTTGTGTAATCCGAAGTAACAGGACGGATACACCAAATTTCTACAAAATAGACTTACAGATTACTTATCAAATTGTATCTCGAAATAGTTTTTGTCAATATTAGCCATCCGGAAATTGAGTTTGCATCATCCAATGGCATCATCCAACTATTTCTTTATTGCTAAATGAGTAGACTTTTATTTACTATTTTGCGTTGCGTAAATTATCAATTCTAATATATACCTATCTAACGTAGATTTGGATATGTATATTTTCAGTTATTATACCACTTTAATTTAACATTAAAGCACTGCATAAATAACTAAGTACACGGTACTAATAAGATTGAATTAATAATAAATTAGTTTTTAAACTTCACATCTATTTGTTCCTATTAATCTGATGGTTACTGATATGGCGCGTAACATAGGTTACGTTCATTTCATCAACATAATATATAATTATAGCTGACCCCGCAAACGTCGTTTTGCCACATAATAATAGGGGTTGACTGTAGAGGGGTGAAAAATGGGGGTTGTATGTAT
>JAOSYY010000006.1:78736-93015 GCA_025727935.1 Hebomoia glaucippe
TAATTTCAGATGTACCACATTCGGAACTTATTAAATCATTAATAATCGTATTGACTTACACCAGAATGTTCTAGTCCTAGACTGCTCAACCTTTTGAAGGGTCGGGCCAAACGGTTGATTCAGTCTTCAACTACGAGTGCTTACATTTACTCTTTCAGTTACTCATAGGACAACCGCAACACTCTTTTTTTTTTAGAAAATAACATTATTTATATATATTTGGAGCAACGTGTCCCAGAACTGTATCATAAACTAAATTGAAACTAATTGAACTCTTGTTCAATCAATGCGATTTCTGCAATTGTTTATCTTTAACTAATTCACTTAAGTTTGGCGACAAATCTGACGTTGACAGTGACGACAAGTCACAGATGTGTCGTTCTGTTAATCGGTTTGTACCGAGCGCGGCGGGATTTTTGAATTTGGTGCATATTTTCAAAACGTGCGCGGGCTACTTAAAATTCTTTCGCGTGCCACTTCGTGAACCGCGGGCCTGGGGTTGAGCGGCCTTGTTCTAATCGATGTAAAATTTAGAATATTCTAGTCTAAATAAAATCGAACTGCTACGATGGACAGACGATATTTTTAATAATAAAAAACTTATTTTATAAATGAAACAATAAAACATACAGGTTATTTAAAAGGTCGCTATGCTAAATTTCATTCGTCTAAACTTGAGAGTCATGAATGTCTGAATTGTGAGTTAATTCAAAGTATATCCACGATAACGGAGTCTCCTGATATAGGCCGATTAAATAATAATTTGCTTTTTAATCTAATTTTCTTGATAACATTAAAAAGAGCTAGATTTATGCTGCGAGTGTCGTCGCCTCTCATCCCCAGTCATGTGTGTACAGATAGCAAAGTCATCCAGGCAACTGTCATCCGAACCGTGGTACAGCGCGCATATTATAATAGTATTCGTTAGAGAGAGGACGTGTTTACGAGAGTGAGTGTAAAACATTTAGCAAAGGCCGTGAGACTTGTAGATTATAATTCATATAATGTGTGCAGTTAGACAGTGAGAAGGTGAAGAATTCCCATCACCAAAGGTGGTGATGGAAATTTTGACTATGACGTGGAGTATGGAAGAATGTAGCTGATAAGTAAATGATGAAGTTTGATAGTATAATGAAGCTCACAAAGAAATGACTTAAGTAGAACCGTTTTTTAGTTATTACGTACTCTAACATGCAATTGTTAGTGGTATTTGTCAACTTTCGAAGTGTCTTGTTTTTGTCCCTTTTCGTATTCAACTTATAGACTGTTTGGGGACTGTTCCCGAAAGACGGGTGATAGTACTGACACCTTTGATGAAGGGACAGAAAAATTCGATCCTGACTAAAAAAGTCATTTTTAACACTTTTGTTAGCGTTATTTACGCTCCATCTTGTAAGTACAGCTGAATGAAACGATAGTTTCATAACAAAATATTACATTATTAAAAAAAAGAACCAGCAATGAAGCACGATAACAAAAACAGCTGGATTAACATGATGGAGCGAAATAACGCTAATAAAACGTTTTAAAAATATGATTTTTTTAGCCAGGATCGAATTTTATTCCGTCACTTCATCAAAGTGCCATTAGTACTATCACCTGTCTTCGTTTTTGGGAGCAGTCACCAAACATCCTGTATATGTATTCGTAATTGTCGTCTTGTCTTTGTGTGAACGTAGTTCTCTGATGTAATTCGTTGTCTTCGTACTGATGGTCATGTGTCAGGATTTTGTTGTGAAGTGTCTATGGATCGTACAGATTTTGTTTATTTCATAATAACATGATTTTCTTTGTGTGGGATTTCATCGCTATTAATATTTTTACAACGAATATAAGCCTTGAAACATTTCATTAATAAATTAGCAATTGACTGTCTAGTCTCTAGTGGTAGTGAACTACAATTACACATCACGTATTACTTGAAAAACATCAGAGTTCATGTTTGCGAAATGTAATTCGTACATTACATCGATTTTGAGTAATCACACTAATAGACTGATAAAATATATCTATCTACTATATGATGAATATCTCAACTTATATTCGTTGTAAAATCGCTTATGCACTGCTTGATAACTAACCTCTCACTCCAGGTACAATGCTAGCAATAAGATCACAGGATGCTTACAAGCGTCCATTGCGCAAGTACTCCCGAAGCCCGAACTTTAGCAATGTAGTTAAAAAATTCGAAGAACCCAAGTGCAAACTCAGCCTTAATCTTAAACTTGATGCGTCTAACGATAACGCTATAGCAGTCTACCATCCAGACAGTAGTCGTTCTAGCCTATGCTCTATACAATCATTAGATTCAGATCCTAAGTATCATTTCCGAACTAGATCTTTACCGAGAAAATTAAAATCCGACACGAGCACTTTATACAGGACACGATCTCATAGCGCGTTCATTAATTCGTATATAAGTGATCCAGAACCCAATCACTACCACATCCCAAAATGTCGTAGTTGTGGTACTATAAATTGTTGTTCGTCGGAATTGCCCAAAATTGATCCCAAGTACAGACAATACGGTTCTATCTATTGTTCGATAGACAATTTACAAAACGAGCCAGAAAAACTTAAGGTAGCTACAGTTATAATAGATGAAGTGCCTCTACTTAACCTGAAGAGTCTAGACGAATTTGTTGAAAGCCAGGAGTTTAATGAAGATAACTATATTGATGATGCTGCTAAAAATCTTCTGGAAAATCGCAGTGTAATAGAAAGTATTAAAAATGATGGTAATGATAAGAATGATGGCTTCGATAATTCTAAACAGAAAACTGAGTATGTTACAGTAGAAACCCAGACGGGTAACGAGAACACGTTAGAATCAGAAGGTGAATATCATAGTTTCACAGATGATATGATTGATGATTTTGAAGCTGTGATTTACGAAAGCCCGGTTAAAGAGCTCGTTGTTAAAGATATAAGGGATTATTCTGTTCCCATTAAATTTTATTGTGACGAATACAAAAGAAAAGACAGCCCGAGAACTTCGCCATTGAAAAGAAAAGAGATAACGAAGCCCAATACCTTGGAACCTATTATGGAGGAGTCAAAAAGTTATGAAGAATCAATCGACAGCAATAGAACTCAATCGTTTCATTCTAAAGATAGTGGACTAGAATTTTTAAAAGATGCATCCGAGAACGTTACGGAGACGGTTTTTAGACGTCCCATGGAACCAGTAAAGGCATCTGTTAAACGTGAAACTAGTTTTAGAACGAGTACAGATACAAGTGGAAGTACCGTAATTACGAGTTTCGATTCGACAGCTGAATTTGAAAAATTGGAAGCTGTTATGGAAATTCTTGATTTCATTTTGGATAAAATCGATTATAAACATATTTTGAATGAGAAGAAAATACTTTTGAAAGACAATAATGAAACAGACGACGTAAATGGCGATGGACATGATACCTTTTCTATAATTGAAATAATAAAAGATATAGAAAACAACGTATGCAACGATCTACCTGAAATTAGTAATTCTTATTTAAATGATTCTGTTAAGGTTGCTGAAGCTGTTTTATACTTTATGTTCAACAAAGCAATTTCCATTAGCACCGGTTGTAGACGGAAGAGAAAACCAAAAACTGTTGTGACAATCGTTGATGTTGAAGATATACTTGCTACCACATCTAGAGAATTTATGGAATTGTTTAATGATCTCAATGATTTAGAAAATGTCGTTTCCGACATAGATGCAGACACTAATTTAAAACAATCGCAAATAACTGATGGCACGTTAAACGTGAATCGTGGGATTTATTACTTTGATAGTCTAGATTCAAATACGTCCGAAAGCAATGAAGAACTACCCACATTTGAGGACAAAAATGATGACAATGATATCGAGAAAACTGGTGAAGTAGTTGATGACCTTAACGCGGGATTTATTAATACAATAGATACTACCTTCAATATCGCAACAGATCGTTTTGTTTTAGAAGAATCTCCCGGTGCTTTAAGAGTTAGTGAAGTTATTACATCCGTGGATGAAACTTTCGCTTTAGATGAAAAGATGAATGAAGCGTTCCTAGACTCTCAGTGCAGTCGTTCATCAACACCCCGAGACACATCTATCAACAATTTATATGAAAGAGACGAGTCTATCCTCTCACCGTTTTTGAAGAGAACTCAAGTGCTACCAATGTCTCAAACTGTTCATCGCGGCGGTGTTAAGTACTGGTTATCCTTCTCCGATGACGTCGGAATCGAAACCGATGCACGGAAATCTTTCCGAAGACTTCACGATACGATGCCCAGTTATTTTGTGGTGGATTTCGATGTTTCTGAAGAACGTGTCAGGCCCAGTGTTTTACTTGATAATTCCAGTCTAGATTTTAATGAAACGTTATCCAAATATGACAGTTGCGAATCGCTTAAAATTGATAATGACAGATTGGTGTACAATCATGATTTCACCAAACGATTAAATTCCAGTTGGCCTCCCGCAGATGAATCTATACTTTATAGAATTCTGTCTAATTTCCGAGAAGCGGAAAGTTTCGATCTAACCGATCTGAATTACACAAGATTCGAAAATAGTCTGTAGAGTGAGGGTAGATGGAGAGCGTAGTTATTTTATAAGCGCGTCTAGTAAGTTTCGACCGATTCGTGGAAGATTTATTGAGAATTCGTGACGGTAACGCGCGTTTTAGATCGATTTCCGAATGCTCGAAATCATAAACCTACGAATCAGTTAAGATAGTGATATTTGTTAACCAATGTCAGACAGCTGTCAGTTTTAAACTGTATAGCAAACACCGCGGTTAATCCGTGAAAAGTGATTTTAAAAAGAGCTACATTTTCTTACGAAACAATTAATAACACTAACGAGTGTTTTAACTAGAGAATCCTTAAAGGCTGTTTTAATATATGAATGACACTATCGTAGTTTAAAAAAGTAATACGATTCGCGCGCGAAGTACGCTCATTAATTCTGAAAAAGAATTTTCGGGATACGTTTCTATCAATTACATATATTACTAGCTGTGCCCCTGGTTTCGTTCGCGCTGAATAGTTGTTTTTTTATTGTTTATATCTAAAAAGTTAGCTAAGTTTCACCTCATTCCAACGGCTATCTGTCAGTGAAAGTCCCATAGAAATCGGTCCAGCCGTTTCGGAGATTGTCGAGAAAAAACAAGCAGACAGACAAAAATTATAGCGAACGTAAAAAATGTTATTTTGGTGTCTTTTTGTCTACTTCCACATGCGTTTAGCAATAATCGCAACCTTACAAACAGACAATTATTTAACTATATATTATCAGTTTTAGTTATAAACAACTTTTCTTTTAAAACAACTTTTGAGTATTCACACGTTAATACAACTCAGCTGAAGTGTTTGTTTGTTTGAACGCGCTAATCTCAGGAACCGCTGGTCCGATTTGAAAACATTATATTTTCCAAAAAATTAGAGATCCTCACTAAAAGTCCAACAATGTAACGCGAGGTGTAAAAATCGATATGAATGCGAGCGAATCCGCTGGCCAGAAACTAGTTTGTGAATAAGAGGGTAGATTTATAAGACTAGTGACAGATCACCTGTAAAAGTCAGAATTTAATATTTCTCGGTTCGAAAGTGATTTTATAAAGCGTAGGTATATAAACTTTTTGGTAAGGGACTGTGTTTTTTTTTTCAAATATAATTTTCTGTTTAGTATATTATGTCGAAGATTTTGCATTTCTGCTATTGGAAGGCGAAAAAACGCACAGATTGTGCAAAATTTTTGACGTTGTCTTAAGTTTTGAATTGTATTTTGACATAGATTTTGCTAGTAAAAAAATAGTGCTTCGAGTCCCTCCGCGTAAGAAGTGAAATTTCGTATTGGGAGTGTGTGCTACGCGTTTTCACCCTCGCTCTGTCTCTTTCTATTCCCCCTCCCCAGGAGCGTTGAACGTTTAACGCAACAGTGCTTTATACCCCTTCTATGGTGGCGTTAAACGTTTAACGCAAACTTGTTGGGATACGCATTAGAAGTTTCACTTCCACTTTTTATAAATGTTTGTGTATATAGTCGAAATATGTAAGATATTTTACCGAACTTAAGGCCATTAATGTAATGTCAAATTTAACTGATTAATATCCGTTGAGCGGTTGCCATGGCAACGCTGTAAACCGTCTTTTGAATAAGGAACGCGGTTGCCATAGTAACGCTACGAATATCGGTAAATTAGCAAAAAAATTACTTTCTACCCTTCTTTCGTGCATTTTCTGTATTGTTCTTTATCGGAAATGTTTTCGCAACAGTATAAAAGTCTCTCGGAAATGAAATTTTCATCGGAAATTTCCGATATCGAGATATAAAAGTACCCGAATTTATTTATCCTGTCTATTCCGAGATGTATTTCCGATGAACAACAAGTATTTTTTGAATGCGTATTTGTTTCAGTAATGTTATAGTGAAGTCTATGCTAAAATCCATCAATAAGTGTTTGTATGTTTTGTTTTTTGTTTGCTTGTGTATCTGTGTATGTACCATTAATAAACTTGTTGCATGTGCTAATAAATTTTATTGTATAATGTGATGTCTTTTGGTTATTTAAAAACGGCTTAACAAATTCACATGGTGTTCGGCACAGAGGTAAAACACTGCTTGTTTAATCTAATACGCTTGCATGTAAAAATGCATGGTTTTATTATTCTAGTTTCGTATCTAAGTGTGTATCTAGAAACATATTATGTTAGAGACACATTTTTGTGTCCGTTTTGCAAATTTTAATTACGTTATCTTAGATTTTAGATGGTCCGTAATCTCCGTCATACATTTAAGATTTATTTTATCTGCCTTGAATAATTGGATTGTTTAAAGAATTGTATTTTTTTAGTTTAATCAATATTTCCGGGCATAAACGTGTTCAAACAAACAAAGTTTTCAGTTTTGTTATAGTATACTAGCGATAAGCTCCGATGTGACTCGTGCAGATAAAGTACTATTCATTTAGATTTTATTTTTTATGATTGTTCAAATTATATACAGACAAGATTTCATCATAATCGTTTTAGTAGTTTTCGAGTGACACGTAACACGAGGTTTTTATAAATAAAATTGTTTTGAATGTCAATGGAAAGGTAAGATTTTAAAACTTTTTTTATTTTAATCCAAACGTTATGATGTTTTTTACGAGAATTCAATTTTATTAACATATGTGGGTAGTTGCAAATTTTTATTTAAATTTTCCAGGTGAGCACACTTTAAATGGTGACCATTCTGACGCACATCAAAGTACTTTCTCGCACAGCAGTAAAGAGGTGGGTTTAACTAATAGTGTCCTAGTTTGTAGCCATTCAGGTATTACGTAAGCGGATTTATTACAATGATTTCCCCCCTCCTCCTAGTCAGCAAGAGTAAGGAAAGCTCTTACCCCCTCCTAGTTGCTTACGTAAACATTTTTTATGATTCATGATCGGAAGTTCAATCTTATCATTATCTAATCCCCCCTATCCCCCATCTCATCCAAAATAAGCAATGACAATCCCCCCACCATTCGTGCTTACGTAATACTTGAACGTCCCTTTTCCTCATTTTGATTTTGTTTATAGTGTCATAATGAAATGAAGGCCTAGGTCTGACTTTTACCGATGAAAGTCTCGTTAAGATAGATCTAGCCGTTCCGGCGGTTAGCCAGGAAAATAAACATACAAAATCAAACTTTATTTCTGTAACTAGCTTCTGTCAGCGGCTTCGCTCACCTTCATTTCGATTTTTTACACCTTGAGGTACATTATTGGACTATTAGTAAGGATCTCTAATTTTTTTTAATGTAATAAATGCCTTTAGTCTGCCTCGGTAAATGTACTATCCAACTCTGTAAGAATTATTCAAATCGGCTCAGCGTTTCCTGATAATTTTCAAATGATTTATAAGATCATTCGGGTCATTTAAATTTATAAGTTTGAAAAATCTTATTGAAATTTTAGAACAGTTTGCGTGGTACATTAAATTGTTTAGTTAAAGTTGTTATAACAGTGTTTATTCTACAGCGATTTCATTAAATTTATAAGGTTAAAAAATCTCATCGAAATTTTTAGAACCGTTTGTGTGGTGCACTAGATAATTTATAAGATTGAAAAATCTCATCGAAATTATTAGAACAGTTTGCGTGGTAAACCTTAAATTGCTTAGTTGAAGTTCTTTTAACAGTGTTTATTCCAATTGGACCCTCAGGGCTCTCCCTCCAAGGAGGTATCCACCGAGGATTCGCCTAAGAAGGACAAGAAGAAGAAAAAGGGCCTCAGAACTCCCTCCTTCCTCAAGAAGAAGAAAGAGAAGAAGAAGGAGAAGTCCAGCACGCCTCAACCAGCCTAGAGGTATCAAACGATTTTAACATTTCTCTACGGAACTCTAAATTTTTAAAAAAGTGAAGAAATAACAGCCTTTAAACGTTCACTATTTTGTAATCAAAGTGCCATCAAATCTCAGCTATATGAAGACTACCCGTAAAACAAAACGTGTTTTTGATATAAGTAATATTCAAGAAAATGTTTTAGTCTGACTCTGTTGGTTGAAGTTAGTAATTAATACAGACAAAAGTTTGCAACGTGAAATTGACAGATTAATTTTCTTCCTCAGATAAAATTGACAAACTACACTGCCATCTCGCTTTCAAAATACTTGTAATTTTAGGATACCACAATTAAAGCTGTTAATGAGTTTCTTTTTCGCTTTGTCCAATTTTTTTACGTCTACCCACCTATTTGGCGGCAAAAAAGCTCGACGTTCGGGCATCGCTTGCGCAACTTTTCAGAACTGAAACAAATTTTTAATTTTAAACTGCGGTTAAATGCGGATCAGAGATTAAAGATTTCATGTACTCAACAACCGATTAGATGTGAAGTAAATAAATTTTTGGATGAATTAAAATAATTGTTATATTAAAGTTAATTAGACGAATGAAATTATGTGGTTATTAAGAAATCTGACAAATTTTAATAGATTATTTGTTAAATGTTTTTTGAGATAATCGTGTGCGGTTGTTTCACGAACGAAATTTACCGACTTGTTAATTTTAAACCCTGACAAGGGACGTTCAAGTATTATGTAAGCAATATTTGGGAGGTGGGGGGATGTCTGCTTATTTTGGATGACATGGAAGGGAGGCTCTAGATAGTGATTAGATCGAACTTCTGATCGTGAATCATTCAAAAATCAATATTTAAATTGAAAAATGTTTACGTAAGCATCGGGGAGAGGGCTTTGCTTACTTTTGCGGACAAGGCGGATGTGGCGGTGGGGGGGAGTAAATAATAGTAATAAATCCGCTTACGTAATACTTGAATGACCCCCAAGGCTTAAAATGTATTTTAGCATACGCAAATATATAACCTTTTTAAGATTGAGTACTCAAAGAAATCAAATTTTAATGGAAATATTTATTTATAAAATTAACTTTTTTATTTATAAACAGTGTTTAAATATAGTTTAAACGGTGTTTATGAAACCGGCCCTAAGAAACTTGTCAAAAGATTCGTTCAGTTCTGGATAGGATTAGTATAAGAGCTATTTACGCAGAATTTTTGTATTTAAAAAATCATTGTTTATTTTTCAGTATATGGCAACAAATGGATACTAAATTAGAACTTGCCATCCTCTTATGATGTTGATATTTTAAAGAAATTTTCGTTTGTTTTATAATAATTATAATTTTAATTCGTCCGTGATTTTTGAACGCGACTATTAATACTCAATGACTTTTTGAGGTTTTTTTTTTTCGGGTAAAGCTTAGAATTGGACTCATTGTTCAAATTGAGCGGGCGATTCGGTGCATTCTAATTGTATTTTTTTATATTAGCATGTAATGCTTTTAATGTTGGGGATTCCCCCATCGCCATTCGTGCTTTTCAATGACCACGCATTACATTCCCGCTAATCCAATATGGCGGACGTGTACTGTGTCGCCATTATTAAAAATTAAATATAATATATAGCAATTTCAATGTAAATTTAAGAATTTATCGGCTAGCCTACGTTCGTAGTGATTTTTTTAAATTATTCTTTTTTCAATCGACTTGATCGACGCAACATGGCGAAGTTACGTAAAGTCTAGAACTGGCAACACTAAAGCCATCCATGTTGTAAAATCATTAACAGTACATATTGATTTGTTATTATGATAGATTTACGAGAAATTATATTTTTTTCTATTTTTTAATTTTAATATTTTTTTTTCGTCTGGGTCTTATCAATTTGACATTACCTAGAAATAAGTCTAGCGTTGTTAAAATGACAAGTTGATTTTTATTGAAGCGTTGTAGTAGGACGTTGGGCCACAGATAAGCTCTACTATTCATAAACCTTTCACAAGTCTAACGAGTGTTTTAACTAGTGAAGGTTTTAAAGCTTTCCTACCAGTGACTTTGCTCGCCTGCATTTTGTTTACACTTTGGGTTACAATATTGCACTTTTAGTAAGGATTCCTAATTTTTTTAGAAATATAATATAGGCTTTAGCCTTCCTCGATAAATGTGCTATCCAACACCAAAAGAATTTTCCAAATCGGACCAGCGCTTCCTGAGAATACCGCGTTCAAACAGACAAACTCCTCAGCTTTATAATATTACTAGAAATGAATAATATTTAGTGTATAAATTATTATTTATTAATTAAAATTTAATCTCAGAAGCCCCATAAATTATATTCCAAAATTAACTTATGTATTTTTCAAACTACCTTCATCTATAAAAACATGTTTTAAGGCTTGATTAGTTAAAGCACTTATTAAGCTAAAGAATTTTTTAAGAATAGGAGGGCATATGTTTAATTTTTAACACCGGTGTTGCCATTAATTGTAATTCCCCCGTTTTTTAGACGTTTTTACACTTTTTTTTGCTACATTATTTTAAAGTACGGTTTTAGTGTCTTCTTGTTTTGCGATTACGGTGTTAAATATTATTAACGGTTCAACATTCTTATATTTACAAAGTATTGATAAGTTCTCTTCGACGTTTTAAGTGGCAGACGAAATGGTTACCTTTAGTGAGCCAATGAGTTAGTATTGGGAGTTATAATAACATAATATATAACAGTAATAACTGTGGGTAGATGAATAAATTTGATATCGCATCTTTAGAACTACATAGATATTTTTAATGTCTATTAATCTTAGAGACTAAAAATTCATTGTTTGATAAATTTTTAAATACGTTTTTAATTTTAAATAAAATTGTTTTAATTATACGTTTTTTTAAACTAAATAATAGATCTTTTATGAGTAGAAGTCGAAATATCATGATTTCTAAATAGATCTATATTTCTAAAGGTGCGATATAAGACGCCTTTTAAATCTTGACTGCGGGTAGTTTCAGAATGTGTTTGGCTCACTTACAACGTCGAAGACTATTCTGTAATCTTTGAAATTATGACACTGGCATTCTATGCAACTTTTGTGTATTTGTATTAAAATAAATTATTAGTTTTAAAAACGTTTTTTATTTACACCAATTTTTCTTGTCCTCTAAAAGTGACATTCAAATATTTTGATTTGATACTGACACGTATAACGTTGTTAATAATTTATAAGTTCCGTCCGGGATTACACCGTTCATAGGTGGAAAAGTCGTGAAGTACGCGTTTCGATTTCGGTCTATGAATTTCCGAATGCTCGAAATAAAAATAAGATAAGGCCTTAAGGTTGGCAACGCGTTTTCCAGATCTACTAATCTTGGAGTTGTCCATGGGCGACAGGAATCTCTAAATATTAGCGAACTGTATGCTCGTTTGCCTTCCTAACGCATAAAAAGCATACTTTTCAATAAAATTGTCGTGATATTTATATTATTCATAGGCAGACTCATCCGACGTAAATGAATTATTCAAACTTGTGCTGTTGATCTTTTAAATCGAGCAGCCAAAACGCATTACAGCACTACACGTCCGCGAATCTTTGAAATGGTGACATACTTTTGTCCTGTTATATTGTATGTTTTATATAATAATTGTATACAGGTGTTGGCGACTGCCCCCGAAAACGTAGACACGTGATAGTACTAATGACACCTTTGATGAAGGGACGGAACAAAATTCGATCGTGACTAAAAAAAACATTTTTAAAACGTTTTTTTAGCGTTATTTACACTCCATGTCAGTATGGCTAAATGAAATGATAGTTTCATAAAAAATATATTATTTCACTGAAAAATAAAAACCAGAAATTAAATACGAAACCAAAACAAACAGCTCCTTAATGCCTGCTATAAACGTGACGACATATCGTAACGATTTCAGACAACAGATAAATCGATCTTTCCTGTGTTTTCCTGTTTTCGTATTCGGGAGCAGTCTTCTTACAAAATATATTCAACCTCCAACAAAATTAATTACAAACCTTCAAGCAGTTTTTTACACTAAAAAAAGATGAATAGAATAATTTTAAATCGTCTGTCATGTTTGACATTGAGAGCGCATTTTCCCAAGTCTAAAATTTATTAAGTTCCAGTGAATTATTGCAAAATGCTCGTGAGGTAATTAAAATAACTTTCAGGATGGAGACCGTTGCTAGAGTCTTCCAAATTTCGGTATGTACATATAATGTATCATTGATTAAGCTTAAACTTCTGATTACTTTGACTAGAAGGCAATGAATCAAATCCCGCTAGCCGGTTAAATGGACTTCGCCGTTTTATAGTTACTCTGCTGACGAGTCACATTCCTCAGAGTACTAGGAGGGAATGCCCACTAAAACCTCGGACTTCCGACATTTCCACCGTCGGCAGGGCCACGGGATCAACACATTATTTGTACAATAATTTTATTCTGGTATTACAGACACTTCAAAATTGTTTATTCACATAGATATAAATGTGATTATAAATTTTTTCATCAAAGCAGTTTTGACAGGATTACAATAGGAAAAATGTTCCACATAAGGTGATATATATAAAGATGTTAGGGGACCGTTCCCGAAAACAAAGACAGATGATAGTACTAATGACAACTTTAATGATGATGGAAAAATTCGATCTTGACTAAAAAATCATATTTTTAAAACGTTTTATTAGCGTTATCTCGCTCAATCATGTTAGTCCAGCTGTTTGTTATGCTTTATTGCTGGTTACTTTTTTTAGTAATGTATATTTTATGATATTTATTTCATTTAGCTGTAGTAACATGATGAAGCGTAAATAATGCTGATGAAACGTTTTAAAATATGTTTTTTAGTCAGGATTGAATTTTATTCCGTTCCTTCATCAAACGTGTCACTAATGCTATGATCTGTCTTCGTTTTCGATTTCAGTCCCCAAATTACCTGTTCTATTAGAGTATTTTTGCCTACTGATTTATTATACATTAGTTAAAATTCTGTAAAAATATATCAGCTGTACAATAATTATTTTCTTCAAGTAAATTACAATTTTTACAAGACCCCGAACTAATGTGTATATCACACACAGGGTGTACAATTTCATCTATTATCCAAGAAGTTCAAGCGCAAATCGTCTCCATCCGACACTTCAAGTCCGGAAGCCCAGCGAAAATGCCCGAAGTGCCAGTTTACTTTTAAAGAGTCGGCAACACACTGCTGCATTTGCTGCTCGTCGATTATCGAGTTGTTCGCACAATGTTACAAATGTCTAACTTGTGATAAGGAGTCTAGATGTTGTGATGCGTTATGCGATTTGCTTAAAAATATTCTGTTGGTGTTAAGCGACTGTGTGTGTATGTTACGGAAAATGTGTTGCTGCCTTTTGGCCAATGTGCGTTGATTGTATTTGGAAATAAACTTATTATATATATATTTGTCTTTTTCTCTACTACACTCTCATGCCTAGACTGCTGAAACGATTATAATGAATTTTTATTGACATACGAGTTTATAGTTCTGTACTTTTTCTAGCTAAAAATTAATAGAAATGAGACAAACTGATATTTACGTCTTGCGTTTTTTTGTCAATTAATCATCCACTGATACTTATATATTATTTTCTGATGAAATTGTTGTACGTACAGACACCGTTTCTAGCGATTTTGAGAAATATATGTAATAACGTAGCTTACACTAGTCACAGTTTCAGACAATCGTCATTAAACAAAAGGTTTGGAATTTTGTTCTATGCAATGTAAGAGACTACTATAGGCATGTGCGTAGCCAAAGTGGGGGGGGGGGGACAAGACGGGGACGAAGCTGAGTATAGATTTTAGTATTCAAGTCATCAAAAGTCAGTAAATTTCATATTACATCCGCACCCAAAAAATACTTAATTTGACAAAGGTTCCATTGTCTAGTCCTTATTGGTCTACCCTCAAATGGGGGCAGCTGACCCCCCCCCCCCCCCCC
>JAOSYY010000006.1:137780-152625 GCA_025727935.1 Hebomoia glaucippe
GCTCTGGCCTAGGACTTGGTGGTATTGGAGGTGGTCTAGGGATGGGTGTGGGCTTAGGGGGATCGGGCGGAGGTTATGCCAACGGAGGTGGTTACGGTGGAGAACAACACGGCGGCGGTGCCAGTGGAATTGGAAACCAAGGTTATCAGACTTCTGGTATGGGCGGTTATCACAATATCGGTGGACATCATAGCAGCGTCTCATCTGTGAGTATATTTCACTGAAAACTAAGTGAATGTGTATTTACGGTATCTAATAATAAAAATACAATTTTCAGGTGAATCAAGTGGACAACTCAGGATTCAATAACATTGGAGGAGTTTCAGCCTTAAACAATGGTGGCTACGGCACTAACGGATATAACGGTTATCAAAATGGAGGCTCTCAATTTGGAAACGGATACGGTTCTGGTTCGCAAGGTCTAATATTGTGAAGCACTATGTAAATTATAAAAATATATTTAGTTTATACTCTCAATTGCTCGAAAAACATTCCATTTTCTGAACCTTTTAAATTCATACTTTTGTAGTTTTTTAGATAAATAACTGTAATAAGAAGCTTAAAACAAAAATAAATCGAATTATTGATTAACTCATTTTTTGATTCTTATGATTATTACAAAAAAAATCTTCTCAAGTTAGTTCATGGTGTTCATTAATTCGATATACAAATTTTAACAATTTCTTGCATCTTATGACATGAAGTATTATACTCATAGATATTTAATTTAAATCAAAAAATTTAGTATAGGTATTATAGATGCAATAAATTTCCAAATATTTGAAAGATATAAGAACAAAAGCTTTTTAGATTATATTGAATAACACTTACAACAACACACCGTCCATACAAATTATTAATACTTAATTTGTTCATACTTATAAGTTTATTATAGGAGTTTACAATACTGCCTGTGTGTTGCTTGTTTTCCTACGATATCGTATTAGAAATTATATCACAAGACAATAATAAACAATAAAAAAAATTTAGAACATTTATATTCCGAAATTTGGGGTGTAATATTTTTTACATATTCTAATTAGAATTTTAAAAAAATGTAGGTTCGTATTGTTTATTAAATTTATATAAAAAACTAGTTTTCACTTTAATTAAATCTCTAGTACAATTATATATGAATTGACTATGTTACAACTTCTTGTTTGCCTGAGTTGAAACTATTTCCAAATCCTGAGGCGCCGTTCTGATGTCCATTGTATCCATTTTCAGCGTAACTACCTTTGTTCACTGCTGATCCACTGCCTACGTTGTGATATCCAGAACTGTCCGCTTTATTTATCTAAAATAATTATATTTTATTAAAAATGATTGAACTCGACTTATAATCGATGAAAAAAACTTTAAGATGAAAAATATTAATTCGAAATTCAATTTGCACATTCCTCCTTTGCACAAATTTCTAGCTGTTCTATTTAAATAAGATAAAGAACAAGTTTATAATAATTAAAAGTTTAAATACTAAAAACTTACCGATACTACTTTATTTACGTGTGCTCCGATGTTGTGGTAATTTTGCACTCCTACATTTTGAAAGCCTTGGGATTGTGTGCCAGCAGCTCCATCACAGTACTCTTGATTACCATACCCTCCACCATTAACATAGTTTCCTGTTGCTACTTCTAAACCTTGACTCCCTCCACCTACACTTCCTAAACCCACTCCTACTCCCGCACCCAGGCCAAAACCTAACCCTCCTCCATTGACATAGTTACCTTGGATCCCTCCAGGACCTAGATTTCCTACACCTGCACTTCCTAAACCAATTCCTACTCCCGCACCTAGACCAAGCCCTGAACCATATCCTCCGCTATTGACATAGTTCCCTCCTACTCCTCCAAAACCTACACCTACTCCCGAACCTAGCCCTACACCCGGTCCATAGCCTCCGCCGTTGACATAGTTCCCTCCTACTCCTCCAAAACCTAGACCTACACCCGGGCCATACCCTCCGCCGTTGACATAGTTACCTCCCATTCCTCCAAACCCTATTCCAACTCCTGTACCGATACCGAAACCCGGACCATAAACTCCGCCATTGACATAATTTCCTCCGACACCTCCAAAACCTATTCCTCCTACACCTACAGTTCCAAGACCTATTTCCGCTCCCGGACACGGAACTAAACTTGGGCGAAATCCTCCATAATTCAACCATCTTTTTCTTAGGCGCTTTTTGCCAAAACCAAATGCATCAGCGTTTAGTATTACTACGCAGAGTAGAACAATCTGCAAAGACAAAATATTAGTTACTGCAAGTTATTTTAAAGTTCATAAACAACAAATAAAGTATATTTAATAAAAGTTTATAAAACATATTGTAAATTTATTAAATATATAAAATTCCAAATTAACAGAATGATAGTGTGAAAATTATATTTAATTCTAGATAATATACTCACCATGAACTTCATTTTGTCGTCTGAAGACAGTTGCTTCAGAAATAATTATTTAAGGTCAATACACCTTCTTATATATGGCGTACAGAGGATATCGTTACTTAATTGCAATAATTATATTAATACTTTAATAAATTTCGAGAGTCTCAGAAGACATTATGAAGCATAAGAAAAAAGCTATTAATTAATTAGTAATTAAACAATATGTCCAAATAAGTTTTTATCGTTCTCCAGAAGTTACCCGCCATAATATAACTTATCGAAGTTTTAAAAAAACTGAATAGGCTCATGCTAAGTGTGCTCTCCCATAGGCCACGTTTTCCCTTGCCATCAAGTGAAACGTGGCCAAACACTTGGCTATCGGAAATTAAAAGAAAAAGTTATATGTATGTTTAAGTACACAATGAAAATTTTACCAAACCATTCACTTGGTTTCTATATTAAACTGAATTATGAGTATAGTAAAAAGTCCTGAAACTTAATTTAAATCTTAGGAAACTTTTGTAAACTATACTTACATTTTGTTAATAATAAAAAAAGCTTCTTGTTCAATCTTTAAGAACTAAAACCGAAGGATGTGACTATACTAAATCAATATTACCCAACAGCGGAAGGGCTTAACGAAATTATAAAGCAAACATGAGGCCGAGATTGATATAGGTAGTTAAACAAATTGTTTTGAATATGTCAGAGTGGCCAAGCTTCCTTGAACTAACTTTCAAAGTTCAATCAACGTTGAGTAACAGTTGTGTAGTACATAAACGTTTATTTATGTAAAAAGCACATTTTTTTAAAGAAATAACTAAAAATAAACTTATTCCATAATGCGCCTTAGGTTTGAATAGAGTTCTGAGACGTGTTATACTCTGTACAAAGTCTTGCGATTAAAAATAGTCTTAAATTTTCTTTAAATGAATGCAGTAGAGAACTCAATGTGAACAATCCTATAAATTAATTAATTATATGTCTGTTACATTCAGTGCATACTAATGCGTGTGGTCAGAAACGTGACAGCCCTAGCTGAATATGTTGACCAAACGCAATTTTTTGGGACCTCCGGCGATGAGCAACGTAATTCGTCTTTATTCATTTTTTGTCAATGTCATGTATAACTATTTATAAAATAACCAAAGTGAACAGAATAACATAATTAATGTTTCTCAAGAAAACTATTTACTCCACCTAACTGCTAACCAATGTCCTATTATAAAATGTATAGTGGCTTTCTCTTCAAAAAATGCAAATTTTTTAAAAGTCTAGTCGCAAAATATTCAATTGTAAAAAATATCCGTCTGCGACGCGTAACGAGCGACGACGGACGTAGGTTTTATCTCAGCAATCTTAGCTTATGGCTTCAACTTAATCTTGATTTTTATACGTCGAGCTTGATTTAAAGTGTCAGGGGTTGAAATGTATTTGTTAGAGAGAGGTCGTTTATTGTAAATGTTTCGGCGCCTCGGGGTATCTCGAGAAATGAATTCGTTTAAAGTAATGGCGGGTTATGTTGCTTTGTTTCCTATGGCAACCTTATTTGTATTTTTCGTTTTTCTTTATTTTTCACGCAAAGCCTCTGAAGATTGCTTGGTAGTTTATATACGATGTTTTATGAAGACTGTAGACACTTTCTTTAAGTGAAGTTGAATTTTGCGCCATCTACGTTATGCAATATGAGTGAATAACGTTTTCCCTGTTTCTTGTTTATATTATATGATTCTTAAACTGAAATGAAAAATGAAATCTTATAAGATGCACTTACTAATATTAATAGAATAATTCAAATCTGATTTTAGTGTCATAACATTGACAAAAAATATAATATGCGTATCCCAACGCAATCAGATTAAACATTATAAAGAATTATATTATTATATATATATTTTTTTAATTTTAGGTCTTTGTTATTAAATATAAGTTTTGCAATATAACCTCTTTTACAGTTCATCACATAATTTATAATTCGCAATCTTGAAACAACTGGAATCGATAAATGAATTCCAAATTTAACCGTATCAGACCGATACGATCGCGACTACTGTGGCCTACTTTTATCAAGAATAAACCTATGTTATTATTGTGCTGACGTCTTGTAAAATGTAATCCGAATACAGATTTCGAAATTATTATCTACGCACTAATATTTTTGTTCATCGGTTTGTTACAGAAAATTGCCAAATCAGTCTGAATATGATGCCGTATGCCTGGGCTAACGGGAAAGATTTATTTAGGGTCGTTTTATTTTAGAAAATCGATTAGCACTCTTCGCAAATAAGTTAACATATGTGACGTTGTGAATTAAAACCTTCTATGTCATTCTTTTAGCATTTAGTTTAAAAATCTAACTACACTTTGATTTTTATGTTGTTTTATCTTTGGTTGTATCTTACCTGTAAATAAATATTTTTATGACAGATTGTCGGGTGTTGATATCGCGTAGGAGTACATCAAGATATAAGGTATGGCAATATTTCTAGCACTTTGTCTTGTTCTCGTCCTATGACCCTACAGTAGAGACCCAAGGGAAATTGTCTGAGAACTTAGCCTCTGTAAAGGAATAGATGTTATGTTAGGCTCCGTATAAACGTATACACTTATACTTAATTTAAATGTTAATTATAATAAGACTAGACGACGTTCAGAGTTTATTTTTTTAGATATATGTCAAACTAACTTTATTGTCAAACCATCATTTGCCCGTGTTTATTTGTGTTACCATTTCAATAGATACAGCAAATTCTAAGATTCAAACATTGTCAGCCAAATTTCGACAATATATGCTTTGGTCGTAGCAAACACAGGTAGAGTTAATCTTAATGATTGATCACGGTTACCAAAGAGTCCAATGAAAATATTTTTTATCTAGATTTCCCTAGTATTGAGCTGGTGAAATTAAACGCTATTAAACAAAAGAGTTCTCTTTACAAATCTTAAAAATAAAAGCTAATATTTTATTTTATAACTTGATTTATGAGGTATATTAATTGTATAAAGTTACATTGGACTTTCTTTAGTTATTTTCGTGTAAAAGAGTAATAAACATTCATACATACAAACTGTCGCGTTCATAATACTAGTAATGAAGTGATAATATTAACCACAATTTTTTGATCTTATATGTTGACGAGAAACATATCAACGTATCTATTGAGCCTTACAATCTGAAATATAGACTGACAGATTGTATTATGTAGTAGCACTTGCAAATATAGGAATAACTCTTCGTCCAGTTTTAAAAGCGACGACAATTCTACTTTCCTATACCTTGTCATTTCACGTTTCACGTTATAATGTTTTAAAGTTTACGCCTAAAAAATGTTAAACTCTGTAGTAGTTGTAATTCAAAGAACCCTTTGTTAGGAATAGTTACAAATGAGGGTAGAAATAAAGTTTATCCTAGTATCGGTGGGTAGAATTACCTTTAAAGTTTACAAAGTTCTAACGAGTGTAGCTTCAACGTTTTGCTTCAGAGATCCCCTAAAGAGCACTTTTTATAACAGACATCGACAGGCAAGCCAGATAATGATTAGTGATTGGTCTTTTAATCATTTTGGACTTTATCGATCTATTTATTTTCATTATGATCGTTCGAAAATTCATAGACAAATAAATGTCTGACGGCGTATTACATCACGACCTTGTTTTAAGAATATGGGTTCTCCAGGCATATTGTGAAGAAGAAAAGCTTAATACTGAATGTACACCATAATGTTATCCGCGACGTGTTACTTAGACAAGGGTCAAAGAGACGCTTTCTGGCTAAGAAGTAAGAATATTCTCTTATTGAAAGACAAAATACGTATGCAAACACAGTTGACGACAGCTAATTCCAGTTATGTAAAAATTGTGAAACGATTAATAAATTCTAAAATTTTAGATCTATTATCAATAATAATTATTAATAAATGTCCATCTATATGAAAATATTAATGAGATTGTAATCACGGTCGTCATAATTAAGGGACTAACTTAAACGAAGACTTATAAAATGAGACTCAATTTTGGTAAAGCTTCGCCTTTCATTCTCTCAAAGCTTTCGTCTAAATAATTTGAGAGTTACTTAAACCGCGTATCCTAAACTTAATCTTTATGAAAGGAATCTTCAAAAGTAAATTATGGCGAAGTTAATTCACAAGGTAAATTGGAGATTCTTTATGTTTTAAATACAACGACGATTGAGCTAATATTACAGAGTAAAAAGAATACACATTAGGTTAATTGTGTAAAATTTAAACTATACGACATGACACAAAACTATCACTTAATTAATGTTGTCGTCTTTTTATTTTCCAACAGAAAACGAGTGGTGTTATGAGTTTGAGGCGTCTGTATGTATGTCTATAGCATCGCAACTCGAACCGAATGGTCCAATTTTGATGAGATTTGTTACGTAACGTAATAGTTCTTAGTTAAAGTTTATTGGTTAATCATCGGGTGTTGCTTTAAATTTTTTTTCAAGCAATTAACTCAATTGAAGAATATGAATTATGTTTAAATAAAAATTAATTAATCTAATCCAAGGATTAATCCTTAAGTAACTGAGAATGGTTGAAATAAAGGAATATAAAGTCGTCTTTATGAAGAAACATTTCTATCTTCTTCGTAATCATAAGAAAATGTGTCAACCACAGGGAAAGGGCAATTTGTTGATCATATATCAGCTTGTGTGTCGGTAATGCACGCGTAATGTGACATCGTGTTCATTTTGACAGGTCCATTAGATCTATTATCAAATGATACACGTATAATCTATCCTAAGATGTTCATAAAGTGCTTCCTGATCTATTGGTAGATACCGGAAATTGCGTACGATGTCTATTATAGTTAAAGCTGTGATCTATGACGGTGTTTATGATATATGAATACAAACATTAGATTTTCTTAGTTTATTTTAACAATTAGTAACATAAATCACTTGAGTCATCTGAACGCATTAATGGGAGTAGATGAAGCGAAAGGAGTTTGTCAGGACCGTAGCAAGTATCAAATAACGAGCATTTTTGAAAGGCAGGCAACGCATCAGCGAGACCCCTACTCTTGCTGACGTCCATGGGCGATGGTTATTACTTAGCACATACTAGTTTGCTCTTGTATAATATAAAAAAGTGGAAAGACGGAATCCGTGCCTACCCCTACGGGAAAATGTGTGGTTATATAATATATATGTATGTACTAGAATAATGAGTGATTTATTAACTTTCATAGAAACATTCACAGTATAATCTTTGAGTACACAAATTCTGCCAGCAGAATAATAAAAATATGAAAAAACGCCGTAGGTTACTCTTTTGTTAGTTACACACAAAACCAAATTGTTCATTATTTTAAATAAATGAGCTTAGCTTCTAGATATTACAGCGTTATAATATATTTTAAAGTAAATATTATACTCGTATACATAAAAATAATTTGTGTACAAAATTTTACTTAAACACGATAACTAGATACGTCCTGTGTTTTATTAGTAACAAGTAAGCTAATAAAAACAAAATGAAAAAGTAAGCAAACGATCTACGATATAATAATAACCATTGGTAGCAAATTAGGAACATCGATTAAAAACTTTCACGTTCCTGCGAATCGATTTAAAATTAATCCCATTACCTAGTTATGCAAAACTTATGAGATGTTAACAAGAGGTAATTTAATGATAAATTACGATCGTGATATGAACAAAATATTTTAATGACACTTGATAAATTGTTTAATAAATTGAGGCTTGAGTAGATTATAATTCAAGTTGATTGTCGATGTGTTTTAACGACTGAATTACGACGAATAATTAGGCACTTTACTTGAAAAATTAAAGTCATTACAACCTAATGATATTATAAATAAGCTAGGATAGATTAATCACAGCTTTCCCAAGAAATGCTAGGTTATTTTTTAAGACATAAGTTTCTCTCGTTACAACAAACTATCTTCTAAGTCAATTTTAAATTATTTCTAAACAATTTATGGAAATTATTATTTTATGAATATATACTACTAATATATTTGGAATAAAAATAAATATGTACGACAGCAGAACCGCACTAAAAATGCCAAATGATATAATATGATTAAAGCACTAAGGTTGGCAACGCGTCTTGTAGATCTAATGATCTGGGAGGTGTCCATGGGCGACAGGAATCGCATGTTATAGGCGAACTGTATACTCGTTTGCCTTCCTTTCGCATAAAAAATAAAATAAATGAATAGTTTCGATGAGAAATCTGTTATTTGCTTCTACGGAGCTAATCTCACGATAACGCCTAGTGTGAAAACTTGAGATTTAGTTTTTTATTCATATGTTATTTCATTTGAAGATACAAAATTATAAAACGTACGTAGTTTAAATAACTTTTAGTAGTTCTAGATTTTATACGTGAACAAATAATAAGTCAGATGGAGTTAATTAAAATGCACACAGAACATGTGTTAGTTTGTTTGAGTAAAACTTCAAAGAAGAAAAATTAAGAAATACTAGACTTAAAGACTGTGCTTCAGAACTATAAAAATATCACATATTTTATTAAATGAAAACAAATTTATATTTAATTTATTACAGTATTAAATACAAGAGTTAATTAATGTAAGCCTAGCGAACATTTATTAATTAGGTGAACCGAACGTCTGTTAAGGTATTTCCCGTGGGAATTCTATGAAATATATTACTACTATCAATTAAGCGTGTAACGCTGTTTTAGGAAGTTACTATAGTTTAGTGAAGTTCGTACGAATTTTGTTCTTATTTTTTAGACTCGTTATTAAGTTTGTCAATATATTTTCGTTACACCATATGTGGCTATATAAAATTACCTAATTTTGTTTATTTTTTCAAAGTCTTTGTAAACAAATAGAAAATTTAATTTTCAGTAAAACCATTTAATTTGTGCTCGAAGTTATTTTTAAACTGTCAATCAAGCTTACAATTGTCATGGAATAAATTTTATTCCTACATAAAATAAAAGAATATCTAATTTAAACATTCATTTATTATAATATTTTATTTACAATTATATATTATTCAATGATAAAACATGCAAATTGTCAACTTCAACAACCAGACCATACCACTGGAGTTGTATTTTGACTTACATTCTATCGTCCTCAGATAAAGAAATCCCTTGAACCATATAAATCTTGGTATTATGGCTTTATCCAACAAATATTAACATCGACGTTCAGATTATGCAATATTTTCACGCAGCGTTCTGTAAAACGAAGTAGTATGGAGACTGAAGTTTGTTTACACCACTAGTGACTAGCTTTGGCTGTGGTCCATGCCATTCTAGTCTATATTTGTCCAATATCCTGGTGGCTAGTGACGTCAGCATGTGGCTCACGATGCCCGTGGCTGGACAGGATTGGCCAAACGGTAAAGAAGCAAATGAATGCGCTCGAGAAGCTTTAATTGGTGCCCAACCTTCGCTGCACCAGCGGTCTGGAATAAAGGAATTTGCTCTGCCCCATTCGTTTTCGGTTTTGCTTGAGACACCATGTGCTAGCACAATGTCAACCTGGAAGTTACAGAGCTTTTAGTTAAATGAGCGTTAATGGATTCAAAGTAATGTTATCCATATGTTAATCCGCATCCGTTGACTTTTGATATGTATGGCTCTAATATATGTCTAAGAATATTCATTAGACAACCTTTAAGTTAAAGTTACTGTTGAAGTGGTTAATTTCTTGAAATAAAAGATAGAAATATTAATACACAGTTTTATTCTAGAAGCACATTTTTGACAACTTACAGACAACGACACACGCAAGAGAATAGATTAGAACTAGATGGCGCCACTTGTAACATTTGAGCGTTAATAAGATTATTAATTTACCTTATTACAAGAGTTACTACAAAATATCAATAAAAACAGTTGAGTGGTTCGGCGTGAAATAAGCTTTGATGTCATGATTAAATTGATAGTTTTTATCATTTAATTTTTGTAAAGTTATTAGCGTTTTAAATGAAAATAAAAACATTTGAAACTTACCCCAGCAGGAATTTCATAACCATCAACAACAAACTCTTCCTTACTGCGTCTGACCACACCTCCAGTGACAGGTTTCAGCCTCATTGCCTCTTTGACACAAGCGGTAATGTACGGCAGCTCGCATATTTCCACTCCAGCGTCTTTCGAGGTCTTAGACCAGATAACTTCATCATGAGCGCGTTGTTGCTGAGCCGGGTGCAAAGATAATTGGTAGAACATGCTCAAGGCTGTTTGGGCCAGCTAAAAATAAATAAATTGTCAGATTTCGAAAATGAAAAACCTTACACTTATATACTGTAAGGGAATTAATTTGTCCAATTAATACATTATTGCTTTCTTAAATGGGGCACATGCAAAAAACCAGTTACGGTGTTTGTATAGTATATTATACAAATTAATACTGATTCAACCGTAATACCAGTTTTAAACGAATACTTACTGGATCAACCCCAGCTAGTAAGACATCAGCTGCTACGGGTAACATCCGGTCACCTAGAGGCTTTAATTTGTCGAAGAGAATTTGCTCCGGCCGTAGATCACCGCTATTCAACTGTTTTTGGGCGTTCGCTAGAAACTGTTCTGTTAGACTGTAAACGAAATAGATATGTTTTAATAAGATATTTAAATAAAGTTGGAGAGCCTATGATTATTCGGAGATAAGGGATTTTTTATTAACTTCTATAAAATTATATGTTACGATGAACATAACAAAAACAAATTTTGATCTTCCTACCTATTTGTCCTGGCTTGTCATTGAAACGGCTGAACCGCTTTGTGCAGAACTTTCAGTGGTAGATAGCTAGTGTATCGTAAGTTTATTTTATTTTAGAAAAAGCTTAAGATCAAAACAAATGATGAACGAAACACTTGCCCCGTTAATGGATTTAATGTGCGCCTTCTCTGATGCGCATCTCAATAGCTACTTTTGATAATTACAACAAATAATTACAATTATATATTATATATCATATATATTGAATATTACTTATTACTAAGCCGCCACCGAACGAAATGACGACACTAATTGACGAGACGTAATTAATTTCGCTTACCAAAAATGCTTGTCAAATGTTTTAACGGCGTCCTTAAACCGCTGCGAATCCGACTTTAGAGTGCCCTCACTCCGTACTAAATAATTATCGTCAGCTATCTCCAGAGAACACCTCACAAGTTGTTCAGCTGGAGTTAGCTCCTCCAAGTGACGTTGAGATAAGGAGCAAAGGTCTTTAATCTCGTCGTCCATTGATGTCTTTTCCGGTCGTCTGAAAATTAAGTAAATACATAATTATTTTGAAAATTCTTTAGTTTATTTTTCATGATCAACAACTATGAACAATTTATAGGTGCTCGAGCACGTGATATATTAATTAATTAAAAATGGGGTATTAAACTGTTATTGGATTTATATCGGATATACGAAAATTCACAGACAAGCAGAAACGAACTAAAACAATATAATTTATAACCACCTATAAATCTTAATATTTCATCTAAGTCACTTTTAATTTCAGGGAAACTAACAGAAGATTATTCAGGGCAGTCTGTAAACGGCTGATTAACGTAAAAAGAATTTGTGAAAAAATATGAAAATGCGTCTGCGTCTAACTTATATACCAGAAGTCTATTATAAAGGCCCGTTAACTTTAAATACTTAAACTAAATCTTCAATACATAAATTCCTTGGCTTGACAAATATCTCAACAAAATCGATATTGTTATAAAACGTTCCATGAGTCGTTCAAGCCATCACAAGCATGCAATGATTATTTATTAACTTTGGATATAATCTTGAGGAAAACAAAACACCTATCTATTGCTTAGTTGGCCTTGAAATTGGTAATTACGGTTATTATTGAAAATACCTGCTGCGGCGTCAAGAGTATTCTGTAAATATCAACCCCAAGAAAGAAACTATTCTAATAAAAACGATGCAACTAAATCCAAGTTAAGTCGTAAAAGACAGTAAAAAAGCTCAATGAATTTGGCTTTTATAAATAGTATCACGTAGACCAAGGATAGGATCGTATCGTGTTTTTTACGAAAAAAATAGATTTATAGATATTTTATAGTATTAAGATATACAGGGAAGATTTACTTAAATATTGAATTTCTAGCTCGTCGCTAACGTTCATAGACGGTAATGTCTTAAAGCGCAAAGTACGTTTCAGCGTCAATTATTTCGTGAAAGCTTGAAATAGAAAAGATGAGTGGTGATTTTTGTTCCACGTATTAATGTTAAGGATAAATGCCAATGTCCTTTTTAACGCCCACAAACCCTTGCATGCAGTGTTAACGTTTAAACTCTAAGCTGGTAGCAATTTTCTGCACTTGAAATATCCGTAGACGAGGGTTTATCCCAGAAAGATAGTATCGCTTGATTGACGGAGAACCTAAATTACCCGTGTGCCGGTTTGGGGATCGTTCACTGAAGACTAGGATTAAGTGGTTTAGGTAATACTTTTCGCCGAGCTCGTTTGGGGTGAGCGGTAAATCCTAAAGTATTTTTAAACATTACAACTAATGTTCATTGTTCATTACGTATGTAAAGTTCTCTATTTATTGTATTAGTGAAATTATTGACGTAAAATATCTTTTGTTGAACCTTTGTAAGTTTAACGTTCGAAGCCTACAGGATTTTAAGCTTTTGCCATAAATTCTATATTTTATACTTGGACAATGACTAATGTTCCAATCTATAAACATAAGTATTGTCAACGCGTCAAAAATTTATTAAGGTTAAAAATGGTTTACAAGTATTAAATATAAATTAGAATTTTAGACATGTCTTTAAACACACCTCTTAAAGATATATCCGAAAAATACATTTAATTTATGTTACTTGTATTATAAAGAGTCTAATGATAGATAAACTAAATTTAATGTATAGTTACTTTAAAAATACGCTTAATACGGATTAAATTATTTTCTTTCGAAATGGAAGTAAATGAAGTTTTAGTAGTTAAAAAATGACTTCCGAGATTTGTTTGCATTGATTGTTAATTATAAGTGGAAACATTATGTACTATAGTAATGCTAGTTTCTATTTCAATCGCATCGTTTCGAAAGTACGAAACGTTTAAAATATTATATACTTAGGTAAAAGAATGCGGCCGAGTTAACAAACGATTCATGATAATCTATTAATGACTGACTTAAAAGTTATGTAAGGGTGATTAAAATTGTATACAAAATTACCTGTTCTCTTCAGATGGGACGTGAACTGGCCCTTCTAAGCATCCCAGTCGAATCCCAAACATCATGACTCCAATAGTTTCCAACGCCCATCGGTAAACTTCTGTTCGCATTTCTTCGTTTAAGGCATTTTCTACGTGACGTAGTTCCGTTATCCTGTCAACATTCTTTTTTTTAAATCAAAAGCTAGTGGATCCATAATTTTTACACTAAAAAATAAACTCCAAGTCATTTAATATTGCACGTGTTTATATAAGACGCCTATATTCGAAAAAAAAATGATTATATTTATTTGACCTTAAGCACAACAATAGTAGGACGTTAGTAATATTATTTATAGACAGAGAAATGAGACTTTTGATCTAGACAAATCTTGTAATATTTTTTCTATATAATAGTTGTCAAAAGGTAGTGTATCTAATGGAACTATTTTTGCGTATTTGTTACAAAATCATAATGATTGTTTCAGAAAAGATTCAATGATTAAAATTACATAATACTAGTCTACAGTTTGTTTTTGATTATTAATAAATAATATGATACCTTCGCAAAAAATCTTGGCCAATTTCATCGAATACAACTGCATAACTCTTCTGTAGTGTACCATCTTGAAGTATTATTTGTAAGGCTGACCATATCGCCTTTGCTTCCTCCCTACCAAAAATATTAAAAATGTAAGGAAAGTCTATTAAGTACACTAATAAGTAATTTGCAAACGAACGAAATTGCACCAACATACAATTGTTTATACAGAGACAAAGATAAGGCTTTTAATTCAAATTACAAAAGCAATATCTTAATTAGATTATGTATAATAATTTAAAGATGGTTTTACCTAGGCATAGAACATTCTTCACGCGTATATCTTTGAACTTCTAAAGGTGATCCCAGCCAAGATGGCGGTTCAGTAGCGTTGCTGTTATATACCTGCGAAACATAAATAAGATAATTGGCTGCAAAAAAGGGCAAATTGTGTTCGGGGTCTAGCAGCAAATGGCTAATTTAAAAATTAAATTCTATAATTGTCCGTACAAGCAATATTTTAAAAAGTAATTCTAAACTTTCGCTATAACTACGATTAACCTTATAGGATATCTTTTGAGAAAATCAGTAATTCACGCTACATTTATTAATGTTTTATATCGATTTTACAATTATTCATCTATTTTATGAGTGCATAGATTATAATAGTCAGGAAAATGTAACCCTTTTTACAATCTCATATTTCCAATAGAAGTTATATCAAAATAGAGTATTAATAAATAAAAC
>JAOSYY010000006.1:152725-163434 GCA_025727935.1 Hebomoia glaucippe
CAGGAAAATGTAACCCTTTTTACAATCTCATATTTCCAATAGAAGTTATATCAAAATAGAGTATTAATAAATAAAACTGGTCATGGGAACAATGAAGTATAAATCACTGAATAACTACCCTATTAGCGCACGTGACTGGCCTCAGAAATACGGCGTTAAGCTCACCGAGTTGTAATAAAAGCTCTTCAAAAGCTACATATTTTAAACTGTAAGAATTTGTTACCTATTCAAAGTTTAAGTAAAGTGCTAGTCCCGGCATGTATGCCATTATCTAAAAAAATCTATAGAAATCGTAGTATGAATTTTAGAATTTTTAGCTGACAGATGATAAAGTTATAGCGTCAGTATTCATTATATAGATACCTATACCTACCTCCAATCCAATGTATCAACCCGAATCCTAGAGAGTGGTACAGTATTTTTTTCTCAATAATTAATTATGAATAAGTAAGTAAACAGACACAAATATGTAAAAAGACCCAAGAAAATGTAAATAATAAAGAAAATAGAAAAGGTACAATTGTTTTAATTTTCCACGACACTGCCTTATAAGACAATTTTCTCTATAAACTATCACTTTTTACCCATTACAGTTACAAGCTATGTACTAATAAATATCAATTATGTTTACATTTTTATTCAATTTAAAATATTCATAAGAAGTTTAGATTGAAGTCGTAGTTTAGTATCCTAGATACGTCATCACAGACACGACTGGCTTTCAAAAATAAACAAGGTCACAATCGTTAAAATGGCAAACGTTCCGAGTAATATTTGGCTACTTTTTCTAGTATCTATATATTAATAGGAGAAGCAAATACTTCGAACCTCTTGGAGAATATTTCGCTCGTACATAGGTATCGTATGTGTTATTTTACATTTTATTATAATAAAAAAAAAATCAACGTAGGAACATCAAATTCATATGAAACAGTATTAATTTTAAATCAGTATTTGTTGGTATATCAAGATTCTTAAAAAGACTCTAATAGATTAATTAAATATAAGTTAGTAATGAGTCATTAAACTATATTTGATAAATAAGATTGATATAAATAGGTTATAAGCATTAAGACTCTTTGAGCACATGTTTTATGTATTATCTGTGTTTACGGAAGCCGGTCATTTGCACATCGATAGACAAATACGAATTATGATGAGAAAAGTTCATTTCGGTGTCATTGTACCCGTGACGACACATTGTGGTTTGTACCAAATTAAGATAAATAATGGTTCCGTTATATTTAGCCATAATTTTGATCGTGTTTCGATTACGGAATGAAAACATACGTGAAACAGATATAACGAATTAAAAATTCACTCGTTTTTATGAAGTTTATTCTAAGAACGTTTTATTTAACAGTGTGAAATAAATAACGTTACTGATACTTCAATGATATGCTATTAATTATTTGTCGAGGAAATTCCGTTAGTTTTCTTTTGAAATTAAAAAAAAAGATGAGCACCTAGCAAAACAGCCTTTAAACTCATTATCTGTATATTATTAAACGTGAGAGAAAACATAATGTTAGTGTGATAAGTTATTTAAAACGATATCGTTAATTTTACGGTTACGGTTAAACATTTAATGATACAAATATGACCTTTTATGACGTCAATACGATAAATGATAGCCGCTATATCTAACAATATGTTTTGTAAAAGCATGGTGCATAGATATATATAAAAAATGTTCGCATTATTAACTACAAAACGCCGTATCATCTCTTGTCCCTCTATACTATAAAATGTAAACGGCAAATGTCATTAGTCTATAAATTTTTGATTACTCAAAACTTTTGAGTACTATCATCTGTCCCCTAACAACCTGTATGTACTCATAATTGTAGATATTAAAAATGTGTTTAGCTAAAACTAATGTTACAATACAATGTAACTAGCTTACCGTTGCTAAAATAAATTTTGAAATCAAATGTAAGTGACTCTGACAAATTATATTATGCCTATTTGTAACTAAATAGACATAATACAAACCTCTCTCATTAATTCAGGATCGAATACATAAACCACTGGGCGCTTGCGGGACGTCTTGGCCAACCGTACTAAGTTGCCATATTTGTCTCTCAAACTGTCCAGCAAACCCAATCCCACTGCATGGTGATAGCATCCTGCCAAAATTAAAAACTCATAAAGAAAATTGCATAAATAGATAATAATTTTTATAACGCACGAGTGAATTGTCAACTTTTATCTAAATTTTAGTCATTTAATCAGACTTTTTTAACGTGTGTAACTTTAGCCTCTTTGCAAGTTGACGATACTTAGTTGGTACATTAGTTAGGTTAGTGGTAACATTATTGTTCAGTACTGTTCTCTTGGCCTATTTTTTGTATTGCGAATTCGGAAATTCATAAAGCCGAAACGCGCCTTTGTACTTCACCTTTCCATTTATGAAGGACGGATTATAAAAACGCGGCACTGCCATTATTATTACAGCGCATAATTTTAATCGATAACTAGCAACTCTGTAATTCCAAGTAAACAGCTATCAAACCAGTGCAATAGCTTTGACCATAGATAGGACACGTTCACGAGTATTTATTTACAAACAGTAGGTAAATACAGTTATTGTTATAAAAAGGTAGTTTTGAAGATTTATACTTTTACAACAAATATTCGTGATGTAACCATACTTAAATCTAGTAAATTAATGGCAATCGTTCTAAAAGTAAAATCCAAATAACTTATAATTAAAATATGTATACAGTAGGTACTTATAACAGAAAAATATTTTAAAATGTTCGTTTTACTCTCAGTTTTCTTTCTTCGTGTAGGTTAATTAAATTGTCGTCATCATTATATATACATATATTAATCTCTAATATTTCTCAGAGCTTTAATACAAGAAGGTTTATTTTCAAGAATTCAATGATTATTTTTCAAGTAAGCGTTTAGTTTAAAAAAAAACATTATTATTCTTTGTACTATTGTGTTTCTGTAAATTGAATATAAATTATTTTTATCTTTTATTGAGATCGTATATCTTTTATTTATTCGAAAATCGGAGTAAAACAAATGTTATCTGTCACCCACAGTTCACGATGCATATTGATGCAATTAATCCCGATATCAACAAACAAGTATATCATAGTAATCAGTAGATTTGGTAGATGTTGTAAAAAATGCCAATAGGAACAAGATTATCAAGACAAGTTTATATGGTTGGCTCAACTTTACGTTGCACGCGGCGTCAGGATGATTTCCTACGTATACACTCGTGATCAGACGTCTTAAATGGTTTTATTTCGCATATACACACCTATCGTATTTATTTGATAATTTATAATCTCAATACTGTTACAAACGACAATGAAAACTTCAATGCAAAATACGCAACAAACTTTTATTGCATAATATATATTTTTATTTATGACGTAACAAAGAGTTATAGGATTTTTTAAACGCTTAGTACAACATATATTGTTTATTTAATTCAACATTCAACAGTGCCGATTTTTGCAAATAAGGACAACTGCGTTGTAAGTTAAATTGAATTTGAATTGATAAATAATCAATTCGCGAATGACGCGATTTCAACGCTTATTCGATTAGCATGTCGCGTGGATAAACAAAACATTATTAGGTCGCGTTGGTGGAAATATATTTCTGAGTAACTATTTTTTATTTAAGTAAATATGTACAAAATATATTATACAGGGGGTTTGGGAGCGGCTCTCGAAAACGAAGACATAGCATTAATGACACCGTTCACGAAGGGCAGGAATAAAATTCGATCCTGACTAAAAAAAATCATTTTTTAAAACATTTTATTAGCGTTATTTCACTCCATCATGTTAGTCCAGCTATTTTTATAAAATTATCGTTTCATTAAGCTGTACCTACAAGATGGAGCGTAAATAATGATAACAAGGTGTTAAAAATATGTACTTTTTAGTCAGGATCGATTTATTTTCGGGAGCAATCCCCAAACACTTTGTATAATAATTGCGAATTTTTGACAATCAAATGGTATTATGGAATTGTATTGTACGTCTAAGTAGTAGACATATCTGCATTATGTTGAGTTTAATATACTGCGTAATATTAATACAGATAGGTTTATTATTAGTTGTGTCGCACAGGACGATTAATATTTATAGATAATTCAGTAGGATGCTCGTGACTTGTTTACTGAATAAGAATAGTAGGCTAAGCGGTGTGGCTTATTATTAGAAGCAAATGAACCACATCCTCTATTCTATTGAACAGAATCTAACGAGGATGTACTGATATTGGTGTTTGTCGGCTTACCTTACGATCGCGAGGATTATTTATTATTATTTTTCCTTTGAATTAGAAAAACATAATTAATCATGTTTGTGTTCACCAGAACGCTAATAAGGTTTTTAAAAGTTTAAGGTGTCTAGATTCGTAAAAGATTATGCCAATTTTGATGCGGTTATTTAATGCTGACATAGTTTATATGGTTATCTATACTAATATTATAAAGCTAAAGAGATTGTTTGTATGTTTGAACGCGCTAATCTCAGGAACCGCTGGTCGCATTTGAACAATTCTTTCAGTGTTAGATAGAACGTTTATCGAAGAAGGCTATAAGCTATATTATATTTTCAAAAAAATCGGGATCCTTACTAAAAGTTAAGGTGTAAAAATTGAAACAACGCGAGTGAAGACGCTGGCAGAAGCTAGTAAGCTATAATTTAATGCTCGGAAAAGACGACATATGAACCATTAATAATGTTAATTCAAAATCTATTATATAAAATTCTCGTGTCACAATGTTCGTTTCTATACTCCTCGGAAACGGTTTGACCGATTCTTATGAAATTTTATATGCATATTCAGTAGGTCTGAGAATCGGTTACTATCTATTTTTCATCCCCGGAAATGTTAAGGTTGATCTACTCCTAATTTTTTATTGTTTATTTTTTAGGCAAAAAATTTTCACCCCTCTACAATCAACCGTTATGTGGAAAATGACGTTCGCTAGGTCAGCTAGTATCGTATAGATGTGTATTCAAGGCTACTTGGTGATGAAAAGTTTACCTATTCTGGGTAACACATGTTCATGATGCTTCATCAGCGGCAGAGCAATTGGCCCAGGGATTTCTGAAAACCGTTTGTATGTTTGAGCTTGTGCCGGCGCAACTGCATTGTGTCGCTGCGGTGACGTCGAAGTCCTGCCTGAGGATGAGGTGGATACGCGTCGGTGTCGGGAGATCCTGTTTGAAGTATAACAATGTTAAAACGGCTTTAAATAATGTCAAGAACGATAATATTTTTATCTCTATAATCTATATATAATAAATTTATTAATAGTTAATATGTATGATATTCGTTTGAGATATTAGTGAAGATATACTTATGTGGTTAAGTACCTAAATAAATATGAAAATGCAATCAAAATCGCGGGTAAATACTAGTTAACTATACATATTATACTAACGATACTCAGTATAAATTTGATATAATCAAATTTACATAGTAGATAAGGTTAAAATTGTTCGATATTTTAACGCATATTTACAGACATTAAACAATCATAACTAAATGCTTAAATTCTAAAATTGAATAATTGATTTCCTGCACGTCCCTTATAGCCTTCATCGCTGGCTACTTAGTGTGGGTGGATACGAAGTCTCAATTTGTCTCAATTGTATTATCAAACTGCTAGGCTTAGATAAAGCTTAGCTATAATTTATTGGTAATTGCATTGTTTCGTGTACACAGAACAAAACTTTAATCCATAGTAATAAAGTCTGAACTAAAATGCTTTATGACCGTCTTTTAAAAAGTAATGGCGAATTGCGCAAAACGCAGTTGCCAAACGCCCAAAAACAAAGAGCATGCTTTAGTAAATTAACTTTATCTGGAAAGAAATGGTCACGATTATTGAATTTTGCTAAGCCTTTCATAATTTTTGATAATTTATTCTTTATCAGAAGCTTAAATATTTATTTTAGGTAAATTATTTGTATAATAAATATGTCAGTTGTGTGAAATTCCAGCAGGCGTTTTCATATATGTGACAAGATAAGAAAACGTCAAAATGTTTCGTTGTTAAGAAACGATTTGAACGTGTTGGCGTTTCATCAAATATGTAAATTCTCGTGTTGCAGTGTTTGTTACCAAAATCCTTCGTAATAGCTGAACCGATTTTAATGAAATTTTGTGTGTATATCGGGTGGGTCTGAGAAGTGGTTAATATCTAATTTTAATTCCATTTTTTATTTTTTAATCATTTAACATTAAAACAACATACAGCCTTAAATTTTCACCCTTCTACTATACATCCCTATCTTTAATCGCGATATGTTTATATGGCAAAACAACGTTTGTTAGTAATATAATTCATATTTCGAACAGGTTGTGAAAACTTTGGATCTTGTGCAAAATACATTTTCCCATTTATCTCACATTGTTTAATATGTTTCCGTACATCTATAGAAATATTTAGAAGGTATATGTGATATTTTTATCGATCACACTAAACAACGAGTTATATATGAAGCTAAAAGAGAATTCGGTAGCTATTGTTTGCACGTGTAACGCAATATTCAAATTTATTTGCAACTATTTGGCACATTTTCTACGTAACGGTGTTAGACGTACGCGTACGACATTACAATACTTTCACCTGGTTTAGTTTTAATTAAGATTCATTACTAAAGTTTCTAAGCAGTAATGTCATCTTATAATCCCTCTCTTAGACTATTAGATGGAATTCAAGACACAACTCAAGTTCAAGGGCAGGATGAAAAACAACGGTTGCAATTACCAACTGGACCGGTTTAACTGTTGCGTCTTGTTTATATTTATATGAGTAGTGTAGTAATTATTACATCCTCGGGGATAACGCTTCAGTAACTAGAGTTATTGTGAATTTGCTACACACAATTACATCTATATATAACTAGACATAGACAATCTTTCGTTAAGTATTCTAAATTCAAACGTTTTATAGCATTCATTATATTGTGAACATTATTTAGATATTTCTTATGGCATTAAAACTCTTTTCTGTTATTAAATATTATAAATAAAACATGGTTTCATTTTTCATATAATGACTAAGTTGTACTTCAAGGTTCGTATCCGAAGACGTGAGTCAAGTCATAATTTATACTTGACCATTGTCAAAAGTTTATATAGAAACAATGGGACGACAAGTTTTAAAACTAAGCCCATACTTAAGTTCCAGATATGTGCTTCAAAGACGGTGACTTAAAACCTTTGCGTGGCATAAACAAACAAGCGGATAGCGGACGTATTGAAATCGTGACAAAGTAAGTTGTTTAATTATTTATCCACATTATATGGCCTACTGTTTAAAAGCAAAGTGAAAGTATTACATTCGCAGAAATTTTGAAAGTTAGATTATTTTTAGATAATCAAATTTTCTTTTAAACTTTCTAAAATCTTTTTAATATGATAATACTCGTTTTTAGCCAATGCTCACTTTACATTTATCCAAGGTTCCTTGAACTTAAGTCCAATGACCGTAAGAATTGCATTTTAGTTCCGTTATATGATGTTTTTATTTTTAAATAACATTATATGCGTACTTGCAATTCTTTAATACAGATGGAAATAACAAAAAATGTAAATATAACTCTTTCGAATGATATATTCGTGATGGTTATTTTTACCTACTCATAAAAGAATTTGAACTTCGTAAATACTAATTATATGAAACGTCATTTTTTTACCTACCCTAATTTAATTACCAAATGCAACTGTTGAAAATTGTTCTATATTGATTATTCACAAACACGATTGAAAATATATTTAAATTTTGGCCTTATTACTGTATAGAATGTAGTCGCGCAGTTTTTATTATCGCAGACGTCGTGCGAATTTTAAACAGGTTAGTTTATGTAATAACTTGTTTAATGACACTGGATTTGGTTTTAATAATGTAACGTTTATAGAAGAATAGAAAGTTAAAATCTATACACAATTTCTATATTTCGACTTGCTTATCCGCCTAATTTCATTTGCGGCACAGAATATAAAAAATTAATAGGCTGGTTTAAATAATTATTTAACAAAAGTTACATAAACCTTTACCCTGAAAATAATTATATACCAACCAATTTTTCATAAATTTCGGTTAAATAGGTCTTAGGTGTAGCGATGTTGTGTATACAACCTCTTTTTTATTTTAGTTTAATTATATTTTTCACTTTGAATTTTTATAGATACATATGTATGCAAAATGAAATATTACAAATAAGATAAATTGACGTAATTTATTAAAATACTCACAAGCACTGTCGTATCAAAACGGTTGGTTTAGACATCCTGTGTTTTCTAACATTAAAAACACCTCACAAAAATAATAGACTAAATCAATGATAAATAAAAATTCTGTTTACGATCGCGTTGTAACCGGCGCGAGACGTTCACGTGTTATGCGTACGAGTGGCGTCTGTGCAGCTCAAATGAATAGTGTTGTGCCTGATGCATGGTCGATGTTTACATATCGATAAATTTATCTTTTATTAAATGAGAAGTACGTGACAAGTTGATTTTTGTCATGTGGAAGCATTTTTCAGGAATTATATGTGTTAAGATAAAGCATTACGTCATGATATCAGATAAATCTCTCGTACTAACCTCATCAAGTGGAAAACAAACAAGAAGATTAACAATGCCAAATATTTATTTGCAATCTTGCATAGATCTTCAGCAGTCTTGGGAGATATACTTTAAAAGTACATGAAAATTGTGTATTCTCTAAAATCATTTATATAATTACAGAAATAGACGATAGATATAAATAGACTATTAAAGAGATTTATATATTATCTGATTACGAAAGCATTACTGTACATATTATTTTTAAGTTATTTTTTATGTCTTTAACATATTAATCAGTCGTGTCCCTGCGGTAATGTGCGCATGGAATACCTATCGATATAAATATATAAATGCAACACTAGAACTGAACTTTGTACATCGTCTTTGTTTACGTTTTTTGATTTAACGAACCGCCAAGGTCCAAAGGATACATTACTATTCGCAATAATAATTGCACCAATTGCGCTACCTTTATTTTAATTGATCATTTATTTTTAGTCAATGAATAAATTTTCTCATATATTACGTTTTTATATCTACCCATATAAGAGCATGATTTAATTGATGATCTTCGTGATATTCTCTAAGTATTAATTGAATCTCTACTATTTAAATTCCTTTCAGAGTTGTTGAAATAGGAATTGAAGCGAATAAATAAAAATACTGTGAAATTTTAAAATACGAGGAGGAATCACGATTTAAATAAGAATCCACTGAAATTGCATCTAAGTCTAGACAAAGTACTTATGGAAGAGCTACTTTCTCAATAATAGATTCACAGTTTTACAATATACCTCGATACTGAAGATGTAAAATGTATAAAAAATTGATTTGCATCGAAATCCATTCAACAACTTAGTAACATGATTTATATTAATACTTGCATTTTTATGAAAATGTGCGATTTTCTTTTGCACAATATTATTTTTTAAAGTAGGAATATTACAGTTAACATATAAAAATATATATCACTTTGTCAACAGATTAGAAAGAATAGCTATTGTAATAATGTAATAATAGTAGTATGAAGTAAATGATTAGCCGTAAAATAATTTAAGCGAAATTATTTAAGTATATAAAATCTTCGTCTCCTTTGCTTTATGAATTCTAGTGATGTTCACGACTAACAAGACAATCGCACTAAAAATATTGTCTTAAATTATATTTAGTACTGCTTTTTAATTCATAGATTAATTTAAATATGTATGTTACTAAATGGTCACTAATTCAAAAGTCAATTGTTTGGGAAGAAATGTGAGCGGCCAAATTATTAAACTGCAGCCAATCAGCTGTGAACGAAACAACGCGGGACATGACTTAAATCACGTAGTCCCTTCAAAAAAAATTCACTCTCTATTATGTAGACTAAGAGCTAGGCGCTTAATAAATATTCCGTGGTTTAATTCAAATTTTAATAAGGGAATGAGTGCCACTGCACACACCATATCACTATATGGTCAATTATTTGGGTATGCATCAAAAGTATATACTATTTTTATTTCGTGCAGTACATAAATACTTATATAGTTATATCCCAGTAAAACTCTCCTCGCCATCTAAAGTATCATCTATGGGCTTTTCAATTTTTTCCATTCAAATACATTTTATCTCAAAATCTGTGCTAAAGTTTAAAATTTAAGGTTTACCATAAGTTATGAAATTTACGCATCTTTAACGTACGCTGACTTCTATGAAATAAGAATTTGAAAAGTAACGAAAATGAAAAGCCTATTTACTTTCTTGCTTCTAATATAATTGGTTATAGTGTTAAACATTCCGACAGCTCGAAAAAATTCTAGAGAAGGTTATAGTCCTTTTTCTATGTCTATGAAAAAATAAAATGTCGTTTATCTCTTACACTGAGACCTTCTTCACTTTTGAGAGGGGTCAAACACCAATACTAACCGCCGTGCGTCGGCGCATGCACCGTTCCGAATATCGCCTCAATATGACCATACCAACTGGCGCATACGTGTCTACCTGCACGTCTATACAACACTAGTAATTCGTTTATTAACCGTTTAAGTTTATATTCCAGATAAGTTACAATAACAAGTTACAGTGAGTCACGTCTTTAGAGTATCTTGTACTTCTTATTACAATTGTTTTTATTAAAATATTGCCAATATATATTATACAATCGG
>JAOSYY010000006.1:197334-214896 GCA_025727935.1 Hebomoia glaucippe
TATCACTTAGGGGGATGAAAAATAGATGTTGTCCGATTCTCAGATCTTCTAAATATGCTTATAAAATTTCACGAAAACCGGTCGAGCCGTTTCGGAGTAGTTCAATTACGCACACCGTGACAAGAGAATTTTATATATTAGATGATATAATAGAGAGTGATGTCAATGTTAATTTTCGTTCAGAAGAATCTCGACCATTGATTGATTTTTTGGGTAATAAACTAAATTTAACAAAAAATAATTCTCCAGTTCAATCAACTACAAGGTATGGACGGCTACTGATGCAGTTTTCTCAAGAAATTTAAACAATTTTCAGAGTAGAATTTATCTCTCACTTCAGTTACCATAAACCAATCATATAATATTTGAAGTATGATAGTAATTAAGTTATTGTAAAAATGTATAGTGGTCAAAGTTAATTAACGTTTACATGACTAGTGTTACATTATCAATAAACGCTTTTTTAAATTTGTATGTAATGTATTGATTTTTAACTTAATTGCCATCTCGTACGATGCCAAAGCAGTTTTAGTTCAATCGCGTGTGAACGTTACTCCTTTTTTCTCTACTGGCTTTCTTGTTTTTAACGTAAGTGCATATTACAATATTTTCCTAGCTTCTTATAAGAAACTACTGATGTAAGAATCAACATTATATTTTTTTTTTTTGGGGGACGTCGCGTTTTTAGCCCGGTGGCTATTAAAACTAACCGGATGTTGGCGTTTTGATATAAAATGGACATACATATATAATTATTGTTCAAAATAGTTGTTAGAATTTTTTGAAGTTGTGGTTTTTAAGTTTTAGAGGTACATAAAAATGGGGCGCGTAAGTTTGATAATCACTGCTCTAACCTTATATGCAGCGCGACGGAAGCTCTCATATAGCATAAATATTCCCCGTTTTCGCAATATTTTTCATTACTGCTCCGCGTCTATTAATCGTGTTCCACGATAAATGCCCTATCCAACACTGAAACAAATTTTCAATTCGAAGCATTATTTCTTAAGATTCGTGCTATCAAACAAACAGATTCTTGTTTCATTTAAGTGTAGATTTGAAAGACTTCGCTATTCACTTATACTTCAAGAATAACGTTGGAGTTATAAAAAAGCTGAACCCTTTTTCGTGAATGTCCCCAAATAATCATTGTGGCATATTAATAGAGTCATTTGCTGAGGGAACGACTAGAAAAAAATAGATAAATGTTTTATATAGTAAATAAAACGGATAGGATAGCTGTTGACGGTGAAGGATAAAGGTAGAATGGAGTCGACAAATATTATTTTTTTTTTAATTTTGCATATATGACCGGGATGGCACGCGAAAACGAAGACAGGTGATAGTGCTATTGACAACTTTGATGAAGGGACGGAAAAAATTCGATTCTGACACAAAAAAAAAAAATATTTTTAAAACGTTTCATTAGCGTTATTAACACTCCATCTTGTAAGTACTTACCTACAGCTAAATGGAACGATAGTTTCATAAAAAAACATTACTTTACTTAAAAAAAAGAATCAGCAATTAAGCATGATAACGAAAACAGCTGGACTAACATGATGGAGCGAAATAACGTTAATAAAACGTTTTAATAATATGATACCTTTTTTAGTCAGGGTCGATTTTTTTCCGTACCATCATCAAAGGTATCATGAGCATTAGCATCTGTCTTCCTTTTCGGGAGAGGTCCCCTAATACCCGTTATATAAAATTGACTATTAAATACCAGTTAACCCAGCAAACGTCCTTTTAACACATAAACATATCGCGATTAAAAAACTAAGAGGGTTGCAAATTTTGGGGTTTATGTATTTTTATATACTGTATAGAATTTTAGGAGTGAATCACCGTTAACATTTAAAGAGGGGGTTAAAAATAGATGCTGTTCGAGTCGCAGACCTAACCGATACCCGAAATTTCACGAAAATCGGTCCAGCCATTTCGGAGTAGTTTAATTACCAACACCGTGACACGATGATTGTATATATCAGATCTCGCCATATGTGACAGACGAAGTCTAGCGGATTGTCAAATAACGCCGTCTCTACGGGTTCTCTGTCCCGCTGACAATTATAAAAAGTCCGATTTTATCTAACATACCTCCTAATTGGTGGTCATAAATTCACTTCACCTCAGTACAGCCAAATGCAGCCGTGATTGACAATTATATTAAATTTTTATTAGGGTTCTTTAAGTTTTTAATTTCTTTCCCGATTATAAATAACTTCTGTGATTATACATTAATGGCTTATAATATTTCGTTTCAATTTTGTTTTTTTTTTATGCGATAGAGAAGCAAATGAGGATCCATTTCACTTGTACTAAGTTATTCCTGCCGCCCATGGACATTCAAGACTGGTCTTGAACGTGTCCTTGGTCTTGAAGGCTGTTTGGGGACTGCTCCCGAAAACCAAGACAGATAATAGTATCTATGACACCTTTGATGAAGGGATGGAATAAAATTCGATCTTAACTAAAAAATATCATATTTTTAAAAGATTTTATTAGCGTTATTTCGCTCCATCATGTTAGTCCAGCTGTTTTTGATATCATGCTTCATTGCTGGTTCTTTATTTTTAGTAAAGTAATGTTTTTTTGTGAAACTATCGTTTCATTTAGCTGTACTTACAAGATGGAGCGTAAATAATGCTAATAAAAGTGTTAAAAATATGCCTTGTTTAAGTTAGGATCAATTTTTTTTCCGGCTGTTCATCAAAGGTGTCATTAGTACTATCACCCGTCTTAGTTTTCGGGAGCAGTCCCCAAACAGCCTGTATATATAGATAGCTTTTGTTAATCAAACCATCAAACACCTAGTTTTAAAATGTTTCATTCGTACATAATTTTATCTTAATCTCAAGATGGACCTTTTCTTTTTAAAAGACTCCCTTGATTCCATTTTAATTTGAAATCGTGACGTTGATAAGATCTAATTTACAAAATTCTCGTGTCACAGTTTTAGTGAGCACACTCCGAAACAGCTAGACCGATATTGATAAAATCTAATTAATACAATGAAATTTATTATATAATATTTTCTCTACCTTTTAGTTATCGAACTCGAAAAGGGATTGACAGATTTTCATGAAATTTTATATGTACATTCGGTAAGATGGATAGGATAACTATAACTAACTACCCTTGGTGGTGGTCCAATGGACTTTTTGGCATAAATTTATTGAATGTACAGACACGCGATTCCTACTCATTTATTATACAGGATGTTTGAGAACTGCTCCCGAAAACGAAAACGTGTGATAGTACTAATGACACTTGTCATGAAGGGTCGTAAAAAGTCAATCCTTACTAAAAAAGACACATTTTTAACACTTTTTATTAGCATTATTTACGCTCCATCGTATTAGTACAGCTAAATGAAACGACAGCTTCATAAAAAATACATTACCTTACTAAAAAAAAACAGCAATTAAGCACGATAACAAAAACAACTGGACTAACATGGAGCGAAATAACGCTAATAAAACGTTTTAAAAATATAATGTCTTGTAGTCAGGATCGAATTTTATTCCGTCCCTTCATCAGGTGTCATTAGTACTATCTACTACCTGTCTTCGTTTTCGGGAGCAGTCTCCAAACATCCTGTATGTATGGGTAACGCCGGGATGCTGTGTTAGTATGTACAAATTCTTGTCTTGATAAGCGTCGGCGGGCGGTCCGTAAAAAATATACGGATTCTGCGAAGCGACACAGAAATAATACCGTCCAGAATCAATTTTATTTATTTGTGAACAGATACGCCATTACATTGCAGCATTTAGACGTTGTTTACAACTGCCTTTTGCCCGCGGCTTCGCTCGGATTCATGACGACTGTCAATCGCTTCGATTCGTCAACTATTTTCTTTAGCGAGGCTGAAATGCAGTTCGCTAGACAGTTATGTGGGACACGCCCTTCTGTAGCTACTCTGCTGAACACAGGCTCTCGGAGTACTAGGAGGGAATACCCATTAAAACCTCCCCAGCTTTTTATCTCCTCCGTAGAGCTCCGGGATCTCGGTTACAAAACTACCATTACAATGGCCACGGCGGTTTGTGATTCGTCAGGCTACGGAAAAGAGAAGGAGACTTGTCTATCAGATTATTTTTGGATAAATTAATTTTATATACAGATGAGAAATAATATTGTCGAAATATTTATTGTGCTCTGAGAGTCGTTTAACTCTGAAAATACTTTAATTGTAGACAAAATTACTCCGTATTACATCAACTATCTAGTGAAGGTCCCGTCGAAATCGGTTTCAGTTGAAACAGATAGACAGACAGAAAATGTAAATTGTATAATATATGCACTGTGTACATCAATATGCATTTGAAAAAAAGCGGTTATTTTAATATTACAGACAGACGTTTCAATTTTATATATTTACTAGCTGACCCAACAAACGTCGTTATGCCACATAATCGCGATTAATAGGGGTGAAAATTTGAGGTTATCTGTATTTTATGTCGTATAATAAAAAAATTTAAAAAAAATTGTCCAGAAAATAAAAAAATAGGGCTAGACCATAACATTTACGGGGATAAAAAATGGATGCTTTCTGATTCGCAGACCTACCCGATATGCACATAAAATTTCACGAAAATCGGTCGAGCCGTTTTGAGTTTGATTATAAAACACTGTGACCTAAGAATTTTATACATTAGATACAGATAGTATTTCGCTTAGTAATCATAATTTGCTACATATTCCAAATGTTTTACCCTAAATGTTCCAATCACTCATAGCACAGATTAAGGGACAGTGTTGCCAACCAACAAAAAGGAATTTCCACACGGATAAACAAGAAAATAGTTATAGATAAACGACAAAGAACCTTCGCCATTATTTGACATTCATAATTTATGTATTGTCAGGAGATATTTAACACATTATTCACAGATTATAAATCCTACGAACCGTAACGATAAGGAGGCAGCCGTAAAGCAAAATGGCGTTGACAGTTCCGTCGATACTTTTCGCGCGGGAAATTGTTGTTAGACTTTTGTACGGCTGTCAAAATTTCTTATTTTTTTTTTTTATGGGAGCGTTTAGGTTCACGGTATATAAGATCGCAATAGCAAACATATTTTTTAAATTATTTTTATCTGTCTGCCTGTACTTACAGGCTAATCTCTAAAATTACAAAATTAATTCTTGGAAGAAATATTAAAATTTAAGGTATTTTTATTTATCCGTCTATCTGTCTGTATGTACACGCTAATTCACGAAACTACATTTATTATTTTAATATGGGATTGTCTAGATTAAAGGTATCTTAGAAAATAGCAAGAGAACAGCGAATTTCTTTTCAACTGTTTAGTCTGTCTGTATGTATACACTAACCTCTAAACTAACTATTTATTTGAATGTAGGAGTGTTACGTTTTATGGTATCTTAGAAGTCGGCAAATACCAAAAATATTTTTGTTGTCTGTCTGTATGTACACGCTAACCTCCAAAACTAAGTAACTAACTACATCGCAACTTCGCGAACACATTAAACTTATCTCGGAGCACAATGTTGTCTTTGTTTACTTGAAGTCTAAATTTAGAGAAATTATAATCAATATATAAATATATTTTTTCCTTAAATATAATAAATCAGGAAATGTTTAATTAATGTATCCAAAATTAATATGATTCCTCATGAACGCGAGCGAAGCCACAGGCGAGCGTTAGTACATGAAATAAATTAAGAAATCTTGACAGTTGACAGGCGACATCTTGTCTCTGCGGGTAATGTTCGATTTTCGAAAATGCGCGGCTCAATGGGCGAGTAATGACATGGAAACTATAGACCATAGACTAAACAGGTGTTCTCATTTATTCACGGATATTTCACTAAAGAGGTTCTTGTTTTTATATACATAATGATTTTTTGAGATGGGCGTTGTACTCGAAATCCTATGAGGAATAATCGAACTTGTTCATTTAGAAAAGAGCACCACTTTGTTATAACAACACTAGCTTCTGCCAGCGGCTTCCCTCGCGTCCATTTAAATTTTTGCCTTGGGTTACATTATTGGACTTTTAGTAAGGATCCCTAATTTTTATGAAAACATAATATAACATATAAAACTTCCTTGATAAATGCACTATTCAACACTGAAAGAATTTTCCAAACCAGACCAGCGGTTCCTGAGATTAACGCGTTCAAATAAACAAAAAACTCTGTAGCTTTATAATATTACAGTATAGATGATATAATGTGCCCAAGGCTTTAAGGTTGACAACGCGTCTTCTAGATCTACTGATCTTAGAGGTGTCCATGGGCGACAGAAATCGCTTGAGTGAACTGTATGCTCGTTCGCCTTTCTATCGCATAAAAAACAGAATATGCTATTATGATCTTTCTTTTAGAACTTTTTGAGAGGAAACGCTTTTCAGTACTTTCGAATATACGCAGATACATACAAATAGACAATAAATAAAAAATAAATTAGTATTTTTTTATGCGATAGGAAGGCAAACGAGCACACAGGTCACTTATGTTAAGCGACTTCTGTTGCCCATAGATATCTCCAAGATCAGTAGATCTAGAAGACGCATTGGCTACTTTAAGGCCTTATTTATTTTTATTACGAGTATTCGCTAATTCATAGACTGAAATCGAGACGCGTACAGCACGACTTTTCCATCTATGAAAATGGTACGTGACCCGGACGGAACTTATAAGTTATTAAGAGTTCATCCCACCACATTGAATACCCAAAACGCCAGTATCCACTCGTCCGGCCATAGACAGCCTTTAAACGCTTAATTGCGAAAACCGCGTGAAGTCCGTCAAGTGATTTCGGAGATTGTACAGACGAAAACAAAAGAAACACTTCGGTGTCCTATCGTTTTTAAATAAATTCATTGAATGTACAGACACGCCGTCCCCACCGATTTACTATAAGTACGAGTAACGCCGCGATGCACTGTTAGTATGTACGTTAGTTTTTTAGGACTTAATTGCTCTGATAGAAGCGAGAAAAGTCCGTTTAACTTTCCACAAAGGATACAAATTGGTAGCAAGAAGGTCGTGGGGAGCTGTGAGGCGGGTCGGATTACTTTGAGCTGACAAAGCTTACTTATTTCGCACTTAACGATCGACTTTAAGGCTTTTGTGCATTCAAACGCAGAGTAGGCACAGAGCTTTTTATTTATATCATTGAACTATAAGTTTGAACATTATTAAGGCCGCTATTATCTTCTACAATCACAGATGGTTACATATTATAAAGCTGAAGAGTATGTTTGTTTGAACGCGCAAATCTCGGGAAATCCGATTTGAAAAATTCTTTCAGTATATTTATCGTGGAAGGTTTTAGGCTGTATTATATTTAAAAAAAAATTAGGGATTCTTACTAAAAGTGCAATAATGTAACCTAAAGTGTAAAAATCGAAATGAGCACGAACGAAGCCGTAGGCAGAAGCTAGTCATTAATATGTATATTGTAATAAATGATTTTTTATGGTTGTTTGTCATTCAGTGAGACTATTCACAAATATCAAAGAGAACGTTAATCTATCCCCATTTTGTCCACAGACTGACAATAAAAATAAAAGTCTGTAATGTTTTTTTTTATGTATGTATGTATAATTAAAAAAATATTAGCTTTGTGCACTCTCATTTTTGTAAGTGTCCATACGTAATATATAAAATTCTCGTGCCACAGCTAGCCTACTCCAAAACGGCTCGATCGATTTCGATGCAACTTTATATGTATATTCGGTAGATCTGACAATACTTATTTTTTATAACCTTAAGTCATAACGATGGTGTACCTAATTTTTCCATTTGTTAGAGAATGTTCTTTTTTTATTTTTTTTTTCATAAATAACATTAAAAAAATACATACAATATAATGTATCTATAATGTACATCGCAAAACAACGTTTACCGGGTCATCTAGTATCATTATAAATATACTTCTATAATATTTCATTAAAATCCGTTCAGTAGTTTACGTCTAAAAGAGGAACAAACATCCATACCTTTCCGTTTATAATATTAGTAAAGATCTTCCTCTTATAAGTGCGTATATTGTTTGATATTTATTTAGAGAAAATCTGTTCTGATGTTACAAACAGACACTTTATTTATTAATATAACGAGTGATAGGCGATCGCTCCCGAAAACGAAGACAGATGATAGTACTCATGACACCTTTGATGATGGTACGAAAAATTCGATCATGACTAAAAAAAAATCTTATTTTAAAACGTTTTATTAGCGTTATTTCGCTCCATCATGTTAGTCCAGCTGTTTTGTTATCATGCTTTATTGCTGGTTCTTTTTGTTAGTGAAGTAATGTATTTTTTATGAAACTATCGTTTCATTTAGCTGTACTTACAATATGAAGCGTAAATAACGCTAATAAAACGTTTTAAAAATATGATTTTTTTTTTAAATCAGGATCGATTTTTTCCGTCCCTTCATCAAAGGTGTCACGAGTACTATCATCTGTCTTCGTTTTCGGGAGCGCTCCCCTAACACCCGTTATACGAATTATATTTTTTTTAAATATAATTAAAAACACATTTAAAGAGGTTTCTCTACGTTTCAAGTAACCTATGTCCAGTCCGTCAGGGTCGCATTCTTTTACTTCATTTGTCAAAGGTCTGGACAAGACTAGTGATGTGATATTGTCGATAATCTATGGATATATTACTCGCAATGATCCCCATATAAATTAAAAAAAAAATAGTGTCTAAAATAGAAAAAATATCAGTTTTTTTCTTAATTTTTATTCATATAATTTTATATCTTTACATCAAACATTTAGTTCACTTATAACTATATATATCTAACATATCTAGTAGATAATAGACCAGAGAGAACTAGGAGATGTGTTTCCGACTTTAAATTACATGTATTAAACATATTTTTAAAACGTTTTATTGGAACGAAGTTCCTTATCGCGCGTTATGAAAGGGGGCTAGACGGAAAAAATTCTTACAAAAAGTTGTCACGAGACTTTTTGCTATAGTAAGCTATTGTAACCTTATAATATTATAATATATTCATATGACGAATATTATAATATATTATTATATATTATAATATTATTTAAATATTGATTATACCAAACATATGTTTCCCACTTAATCGAAAGGAACTTCGTTCCACCCGGGTGTCCTTTGACACCTCTCAAGTTTATAATTTTTAGCGCTATTTCGCTCCATCATGTTAGTTCAGTTGTTTTTGTTATCATGTTTCATTGCTGGTTCTTTTTTTTTAGTAAAGTAATGTATTTTTGATGAAACTATCGTTTCATTGAGCTGTACTTACAATATGGAGCGTAAATAATACTAATAAAAAATATTAAAAATGTCTTTTTTTAATCAGGATCGATTTTTTTCCATCCCTTCATCAAATGTGTCATTAGTACTACCACTCGTCTTCGTTTTCGGGAGCAGTCGCCAAACGTCCTGTATACTCATATTATAAAGCTAAAGAGATTGCCGATATTTTAATTCGCTGCATTATAATGTAGCGAAATAACATATCGACATAATCTATCGATACAGCCCATCACTACCCTAAAGCCGACCATAAGTGGCTTAGTTACTGTACAAGTGCCAAACACCGAATCAATGCGGGTTCAATCTTAAGAACAAAAGAAGGATTATTCCCTACCCAAAAAAAGTATTAGCGAAATTCCGCGCCAAAACTTCGAATTGTTTTTTTTTTTACTCGTTAAGCAAGGCAATGGTCAACAGCGCATTCAGCTTTTCGCCCGTATAACCTTTTTTGAGGTTGTTTAGTTAGAAAAGTGCTTTAGTAAACTAGGTTTTTGCTGTTGTGCTTTTAAGCTTTTATAGAGGTTCTATGAAGGTTTTTTTTTTAATTGGGTCATGCTGAATTGATGTATAGAATTGTTTATTATTCATTTGTACGTTCAAAAGAGTTACGTTAAAAAGGTTTGAGTCTAAGTTAGAAAAAGTTATTATTTAGAAAATAGTTTTTATGTTTAACAGTAAAGAGGTTTTTGTTTATTTGTTTATTATAGTTTATAATTCTTTGGATTTCTGAATCATCGAGAAACATTTAGAATGTTATAATTATAGAAGTGTTATGTAATAAAGAAAAAAATATATAAATTATATATCGTAATGTAATATTTAAAATATAATTAGGGATGCCTATTTTTTTTTTAATTTTGTAATTCTATCTGTGCCTTTTTTTCTTATATTTGTAGTTTCTTTTAGCATCTAAATAGCTTTTTCTCAATTTATATGAAAGTTGATGCCATTTCGTCATACTTATAACAGGAGTATATTATAACATTTTTGCTTATCGGTCTTCTTAATCCGTCTAATTTTTAAAACAACTGGACCGATTTTGATAGAACTGTCACTGACAGCGGACATTATGGCCCACAACACTTACTATGTCATTATGGGCATACATATAAAACACCGCGAGTGACACCGCAAGTCACCGCTAGTCTACATAAAATAAACGCCACATAAAATTGTACTTTACCATATAACTAATTTATAATCTATGCGCCGATCGGAATTATCACCGAATTGACAATGACCGTAATATTTTCGTTCGGGAACCGTTTGCGGGATAAATGGCGCGAAAACCGCCATTGACGTAATGGCGTCCTGTCAAATGCACCGCGTTTCGAATCGTTCCGAGAGCACTCGAGTGTGCGGTGCATCGTGATTTATAACTATTTTTCAATAACTTCTGTTGTTGAGAAATGCAATATTTATTTTCGCCTGATCTGTGGTTACGTATCTTGTTTCTTACGTTAAAAAGGTTTTATAAAATAAAAGTACTTGCTCAAGTAGGTTCTATATCCATTAATGTTCAAAGAGGTTTCGTAACTAAATTAAAATATTAAACTGTCAGTTTCTAGTTAACTAGATGAGTTTTAGCAGATTTAGTTAAAATCCAGTAAAAATACAGCTTTTGGGTATCAACAAAAATTATAATAAACTAGCGCTTTCGTGCAACTTCGTCTGCGATTTAAGATAACTATTAAAATGATTATATTATACCAATCTTGAGAACTTTTTAAGAGGAACAAATTATGAACATACCGATTATTTTGTATGTACAACCGTGCGTACAAGAGTGTATTATACACATGTTTGGGGACTGCTCCCGAAAACGAAGACAGGTTTGATGAAGGGATGGAAAGAAATCGATCCTGACCTTCCTCCATAAATGGTTTATTCAACACATTTAATTGCAACCAAATAATAAAAATACCAGCAGGAGAATGTCATTAATTGATGATGAAACATGCCCGTCTTACGGCACCCTTGGTCTAGTCGCAGACAATAAGCTAAAAACGCGGACGTCCATCAAAAAAAAAATAATTATCCGTGGATCGCATCTGTTACCACCAAGGGAACTTCTGCCTGATTCGACTTTCTATGGTATAAAAAATAAAGTAATTTCTATTTAAGCCAGTAGTTCTTGAGATTAGCGCATTTAATAAAAAAAATATCGTAGCTATAAAGTTTATTAAAACTTTGCGCTTATATTTTTTCTGCACAAAAAATCGAATGTCATATGATGAGGCTGTTTTTGCAATTTACGTTAGAAATGTTATGGCGGATATTACGAAAGATTGTAGCCATAAAGGAAGTCTCAAATTTTAATGACAGGTGCAGCGTGATTTGATTTTAACAATATTGGACAAACACTTCTAAGTTTTATTAATATCAATTTTATACTTCTATAATTAAAGAAAATTAAAACTAACCAAATTTGTTTGTTACGCTATCCAATTTAAATTATTAAATATATTTTGGTATATAAATAGATGGGATTCTGGATATAGTTATAAATAACTGCTTATTGAGAAAACGTAAAAATAAGACTTATGACAAATAATTATACATTACTAGCTGACTCAGTAAACATTGTTTTGCCACATGAATATATAAAATTGGGGGTTGTATGTATTTTTATATGCTGTATCATAAATAAAATAAAAAATGAATATTTGGGGTGGACCAACCTTAACATTTAGAGAGATAAAAACAGATAGGAGCGGATTCTCAGAGCTATTGAATATGCATAAAAAAATTCATAAGAATCGGTGGAGGCGTTTCGGAGGCGTTTGGCACGAACGTTGTGACACGAGATATATATTAGATAAATTTAAGTTTTTTTAAACAAAAATAAGGCGAAACGGATTAAAAACAAAATATGATAGATAACACTGGTCTTCTGTGGTTTTGTAGCTTCAAATTATTTATACATTCATGAAACTATCAATTTTTTTGTAAGAGTTGCTATCGTTATTTTCTCTATATGATCAAAATCGAAAAACATAAATTAACAGATATATGTATAATGTTAGTTTTATTTGAAAAATTATGATACGTCGAAGTAAATAAAAGAGAAAATATCGAAAATGTTATATTTCCGTAATACGTGAAAGTTCCGTAAAAACCTGATCATGAAAGGGAAAAATGTTATTACTAACAAACCAATAACTTTAAAATGGATATGTGAAAATCATAAACAGCACATTCATGAACGTATTCGTATTTTGGGCCCTTGAAAACATGAACATTTCTAAATGTATCCATGAAAACAAAAAAATAAATAGAGCTGTGTAATTAGCAAAGATAAATTTCACATTTTGTATCTTGTGAATAAATAAATTGTCGGTAAAACAGTTGTCATTAGTTGTTACCGACGAACCAAGATGGCTGACAGGTGATTTGCGGCCGTTTTTAATAATAATAAATTTATTATTATTATTTGTTAGTGTATGATTTTAATTTTGCCAGTTTTAAATCCTGAAATTGTGTTTTGCGCGGTTGAACCTACAAGATATTAATAATTACGAAACAATATTGATAAATGAGAAATTCAATTCAATTAATTTATATACATATAAAAAAAATATAAAATAAATTGCTTTTCGTTAGTCTTGATAAAACTCGAGAACGGTTAGACCGATTTGGCTAAATTTGGTCTTGCTATATTCGTAGAAGTCCAGTGTAGGTTTAAAAGACAAAAACAAAGAGATAAATGTAAAAACGACAATTACATTCTCCATACAAACTGATCTGTCAAACAATGTCGGATTTTTTTAATTCTTAAAAGTAATTAAACGTCCATATATAATTTTGTAACGCAGACGAAGTTGCGGGTGTCGTCTAGTAATACAATATTTAGACGTAAGAATTAAAATGAATCCTAATCTGCCGAACGTAATGATATACGAATAGATATTGAATTACAACCAAGCATTTTTGTTTAACCAGAATCTTAAGGAACATAAGATCATTATCTATCTATAAGCTATATTTCCCATATTTTGCAAAATTTCTCCTTGATTCTCCGCTCCTTCCTCGATTCATGACCTATAGGATTCTGAGAACAATTATCAATTCGAATCAGAAGTTCCAAATAAAAACGCGTTAAGTTAAACATACAAACAACTCGTCAACGCGGCAACGCGTAACGATTTATATGGATGTCAATTGTCAGAATAATTTCATTAGCTTCAGAGATTACTCGCAAACTATCTCTTTAAACTAATATATAAAATTCTCGTGTCGTTACCACAGTCCGCTTAAACGGCACGACCGATTTTCGTGAAATTTTGTGTGCATATGCATTAGGTCTGCGAATCGGACATCTATCTATCATAAATGTTAATGATGTTAAATCCCATTTGTTTAAGACATTTTTTTTATGATACAGCATATAAAAATACATACAACCCCTATTTTTTAATTGAGATATATTCATGTGGCAAAACGATGTTTGTTGTGTCAGCTATAATATATAAAATTCTCGTCTCGCGGTGTTCGTTAACAAACTCCCTCGAAGCGGCTGAACCGATTTTTATGACGTCTGTTTGAGTAGATCTACGGATTGGTTAACATTCTTCATACCCCTAACTGATAAAGTGGATCCACCGTTAAATAACCTTTTTTAAACTTGAAAAATACATACAACTCATTCATTTATAAGACAAAACGTTTACCGAATCAGATAGCATTATATAGCATATTATAGACCTTATAAACGACTTAAAAGAATGCAAACGAAATTAGAAATGCTGACTGGGTTACCAGATGAGGCGTCAATAAAATGGACATAATAAAATTTTGATGGCTCCTTTTAGACATTTGTTTTAGTGTTGCCATATACGATGTAATAAAATGCATTATTTACGCGGATGTAAATTTGAGATTTGTTTATGTACATATTGGGTATCTATTTATAGCTATCTTTTGCCTCAATAATGGTGATGGCGCAAAAAAATCACAGTGATGGTATAGGTACTACCTGTAGCCATAGTTTCGTCTGCGCAAAATATTTTTTTAATAGGAATAAATATAATTTGTAAAATAAAAGTATCCTAAGTTACTCCTTATCAGCTATCCGCCAGTGAAAATTCCATCAAAATTGGCGCAGCCGTTTCAGAGATTAGCTAGAACCAACAGGCAGATAATAGACCATTAAGCATTGTAAAAAATGTAACCATGGTATATGTTCCCACCGTTTATAAAAGGTGTTTGGGGGCTGTTCCCGAAAACGAAGACGGGTGATAGTACTAACGACACCTTTGATGAAGGGACGGAATATAATTCGATCCTGACTAAAAAAAGACATATTTTTAACACTTTTTATTAACATTATTTACGCTCCATCTTATTAGTACAACTAAATGAAACGATAGTTTCATAAAAAATACATTACAAAAAGAAGAACCAGCAATGAAGCTAGATAACAGAAACTGCTAGACTAACATGATATAGCAAAATAACGCTAATAAAACGTTTTATAAATATTATATTTTTTTGGTCAGGATCGATTTTTTTTCCGTCCCATCAACAAAGGTGTCATTAGTACTATCGTCTGCCTTAGTTTTCAGGAGCGATCCTCTAATATCCTGTATATAGACATAAGACATTGTGACTGTCAATTTTTAATAGTTTTTGTAAAGAAAAATCACTTCTCATTTCAGGTTTCGAGCGTGTTTGAAATTGGCTGATACGTCTGTCTCAAATATGGTTGGGAAATTATTCTTCAACGTCGTACAGACAAAATGTTTTGTACTGAAACCTATTAAGGCGTGCAAGCAGAGATCGTGGTGGGGCAAATGTTTGAAAAAGGGTTACATGCGACAAGCGTTTTTGAGGGACAACTTGCCGTATTAGAACTGTCGAAGCGACAATGAAATTAATCTCGTACTTAGAATTTCACGTGGTTCTCCAATTTTCCGCTAGATGACACTTTACAAAAAATATTTATTTCTTTCATTAACTAACCATAAAAAATTATATGTTTAATTATGTTTATTACGAATATGGATTATTACTATTAATAATTTATTATGTAATTTTATTACAATGGCGAATTCTTGTTTCTAGTGACGTCATCAGTCCGCGCGTCAACGCCATCTTGAGAAATTATAAAGAAATATGTTAGTTACTAAAATCAAATCCGTTTCTTTTTTATTAATAAGTAATTGAAAAAATCTGAAATTTTTATTACTTACATGCTAAATATTCATTGAATTAACTTTATCATATATATAAATTTTTGGCAACAAAATTAACGTAATATGTCTATTGAAAGTTTTTATCTTAAAGCAACAAACAAACGTCATGATACGAAATTTCTAATGGTGTTTTCGTTTGGACTTTATTAAAAGTGTCTTCTAGCTTTATAATAAAAACCGAAATAACCAAGAACATTCTGGTAAATTAAATAATATGACATTTTGTGTTAATTTTAAAATACAGTTTTAGATATTTTATCAATTTAAACTTTGGACTTAATTTAATTAACATGTTAATTAAATGTGTACTAAAGTAACAATCATGATTTATTAATAGAATAAGTGTCATTGAGTTGATTAACTAGAAAACTGTTTTGTGTATTATAGGATATTGTAAAACTTTAAATGTTCCTAACTTGGTGTAATATGTATTAGCATTAGGTAACTTTAATTTACTCATAGATTATAGAACTTAAAAAATATTATACGCGAAAAGTACTTATATGTATAATTTTTAATTCTATAATTCGCATGTCGTTCAAAGGTGTTATCAATTTTAAACTCAGATATTTCATAAATATCTATTATCCTAGCATTCACACGCGACTTCGCTCTCATTCATGTCGATTTTGTCAACGACATATAGTTATTAGTCCTATAATTATTGGACTTTTAGTAAGGATCCCTAATTTTTTGAAAATATAATAATATAGCCTATAGCCTTCCTCGATAAATGTACTATCCAATACTGAAAGAATATTTCAAATAGGACTAGCGGTTTCTGAGATTAAAGCGTTCAAACAAACAGACTCATCAGCTTTATTATATTAGTATAGATTATTTTTGGTTAAATTAATATGAATGTACAGACGTGGTTCCTACAGATCCGGGTCCGCGGTCACTGTGTTTGTAATCATACTCCTCCGAAACGGCTCGTCCGATTTTCGTGAAAAATTAAAAGCATATTCAGTAGACCTGAGAATCGGACAACATCTATTTTTCATCCCCAAAATGTTAAGGGTAGTCCAGCCCTAATTTTTTTTTTAATTTTTTGTCAAATTTTTTTCTTTTTATTTTTTTATGATACAGCATATAAAAATACAAACAAACCCTATTTTTTTAACCACAATATATTTATGTGGCAAAACGACGTTTGCTGGGTCAGCTAGTATGTATATAACTTCTCTGACAACCGATATGAATTAAACAAATACTATGCAATGCTCCGAGATACGCTTAATCTTTGTCAAATCCGTCGAGTACTTTTGGAGATTAGTTTGTACATACAGACAGACTATAAACGTGTTAACTTTTTGTGTTCAATCGCCCCCAAACTATTTTGCACAAATTCATTAAATACAGACACGTATTCTACTGACTTATATTATGTATAGATAAACACAATGGGAGCGTAAAAATATTACATTTATCCAGTGGCATTTGTTGAACGACAAACAATGCAACTGCCTGTGTTGTATTTTAAAATTAATAGGCATGACGAAAGATTTTAAAATTCACTTCTGTAATGTAGATACACATTTACTCATTATGAAAAAACCTTTATTTCGGCCGTAAACTAATGAAGAACGAAATGTTTAGTTTATTTTTCTAATATATTTTCAATAGTGTGCCAAAACAGCTCGAAGTGTCATGGCGGCGAGTGTGACGTTCCGTTTCGGTACGCGTTAGATGTTTAAGTAAACAAACAGTGCAGTGCAGTGTGTTTCGTGTCAAATTCACCCAATATAATAAATAATAATAACGCCTGTTTCCATTTTTCGAAGTAAATCGCTAAATCTCGTCGTCACTATTTCACAAAACACTTGCACAGAACGGTGTTTCAGTCAAAAAGGCCGATTGCAGTTTTTGAATTTTTTAATTTATTAAAAATCCTAATAATCTCAATTTTTAAAATAAAAGTGTATCAGTATTTCAAATCGTTTTTATAACTATTTTACCCTGAAATCATTAAATTTTTTATTTTTTGTTAGTGTCGACTGTCGTCATGCCTATTGATACAGTATCTGTAAATATTCTAGTTTTAGACAATTGTATTATTTATTTCTTGCTTCTTT
>JAOSYY010000006.1:224155-237344 GCA_025727935.1 Hebomoia glaucippe
CCCCAATTTTCACCCCTCTACAGTCAACCCCTATTATTATGTGGCAAAACGACGTTTGCGGGGTCAGCTAGTTTTTTCAAAAATATAACAAAATCCATAGCCGTCATCGATAAATATAATATCCAACACTGAAAGATTTTTTCATATCGTATCAGCGGTTCCTGTAATTAGCGCGTCCAAACAAACAAATCTTAAGTTTTATTATAATATTAGTATATGTTTAAAAATATATATATGAATTCTAATTTTCAATTGACGAGCCCTTTTAATACAATCATAAATTACGATAACTTTCTTTGGGAGTCTGGGTGCTGCTCCCGAAAACGAAGATGGATGATAGTATTAATGACACCTTTCATGAAGGGACGGAAAAAACATCGATTCTGACTAAAAAAAGACATATTTTTAACACTTTTTATTGGAATTATTTACGCTCCATCTAGTAAGTACAGCTAAATGAAGCAATTGTTGCATAAAAAATACATTACTTTACTAAAAAAGAACCAGCAATGAAGCATGATAACAAAAACAGCTGGACTAACATTATGTAGCGAAATAACTCTAATAAACTGTTTAAAAAATATGACTTTTTATAGTCAGAATTGAATTCTTTTCCGTACCATCATCAAAGGTGTCATTAGTACTATCACCTGTCTTCGTTTTCGGCAGCAGTCCCCAAACATCCTATATATCCACTAGCTCACCCAGCAAACATCGTTTTGCCAAATAAATATATAAAATTTGGGGTTTGTATGTATTTTTATATAAATTATCATAAAAAAATTGTCTAAAACGTAAAAAATTATGAATATACCACCCTTAATATGTAGAGGGATGTAAAATAGATAGCAGCCGATTCTCAGAGCTACTGAATATACATAAAAAATTTCATAACAATCGGTCGAGCCGTTTCGGAGGAGTATGGGAACGAACATTGTGACTCGAGAATTTTATATAGATGCATTACCTCGAGTGTAACCACAGAGCATAATTAATTATAATCGGAAAACAGGTCTAGTTCATTTTATATTATAAAAAAGTTTACCTATGGTCATTGGGATATTTTGAACTTGGAGTGCATAGGGAGTTGTCTCTGACCATGTAAGTAATAGCGAAGAGTCTTGACCAACATCTAAAACGTCTCTCGCTAGATTAGATCAAGGGACAGATGCAAAAGGCAGTACTCCTGGACACAGCACGTATTGTCAGGTTTTTTTCTCTGCAGCCCTAACCATCGGTAGCTTGGGCCGAGATCCGCTGGTGGTTTTCCAGATTAGGTTTTTTATACTATATACGCTTTTGTATTTTACTTTTATATCTATTTTATAAAAAACCTAGTTGATAAAATAAATATATGAGAGAAAAAAAATAAACTCGCAATCATAATTCGTTCTGGAAATGTGTGAAATGTCACTAATATTGGGCTTGTGTCGTTGAGCCGATTTTGTAATTAAATAAAACATAATTCCAATTTTAAAATGAGCGTTCTGAAGACGTTAGAAAAAGGGCGGGGCGCGGCGCGGGGAGAGCTTCCTCGAAGTAGGAACGCCATTTCGAAAATCGATCAAGCGACGCGTGTGTGGACCGTTTTGAATTTCGAATGTCTATAAAATTTCAAATTCAACACCGAGCTAATTTAAGCTCTATTACTATAAAATAAAGTCTAATTTCATTTGACACGCCTGAATGTGTGAATAGGAAATAAAAATATGATATGAGGTCGGCTCCCGCCAAAATAGATTTTACAAAATAGGACAGAATGTTAAAATGTAACACTTTGGTTCTCTACAATAGTTTTTGCCAGCGGCTTCGTTCGCATTCATTTCGTATTGGATTACATTATTAAACTTTTAGTAAGGATACCTAATTTTTTTGAAAATATAATATACCCTGTAGCCTTCCTCGGCAAATAGAAGAATCTTTCTAATTGTAGCAGCGATTCCTGAGATTAGCGCGTTCAAACAAACTCTTCAGCTTTATAATATTAGTATAGATACCAACAATACATTATTAAAAAATAAAATATCTTAAGTTAAAATGTTGTGCGAATCGCGATATAGACTAAAACTACGAAACATTCCAATTACCGCATCAACAACAGCCCATTCCTTTAAAAGCTGCAATGCCACAGACAAACTGACATATCAAACATCACCCTCTTTTAGTAAAGCTAATCCTTAACTTATAAGTCCAGATGACCCATCCAAATTTAAACAACAACGTACACCGCTTAACCAATAAAATTCTCACCTAGGTGAATAAAATTAGACTGTCTATAATAATTTTAAAATAGGCTCTTTTTACTAAATGAATATGTGTACACGGTTCGTATACCGAAATATATATTTTTTTAAATATTTGTCTGTCTGTTCACGCAAATCTCTGAAACTGCTGGACCGATTTTGACGGGACTTACACAGGCTGTAATAAGGATATGCTTAGGCTTTTTTTATTAATATCTACATATACTAATGTTATAAAGCTGAAGAGTTTGTTTGTTTGTACGTGCTTATCTCAGGAACCGCCGGTCCGATTTGAAAAATTATTTCAGTGTTGGATTAGTACATTGAGGCAGGCTACAGGCTTTAATATATTTTCAAAAAAATTAGAGATCCTTACTAAAAGTCCAATAATGTAACCCGAGGTGTAAAAATCGAAACGGACGCAAGCGAAGCCGCTGGCAAAATCTAGTAAATAATAAGTAAGGACCTTTACCGCGCGAATGAAGTCGCGGGCGCAACTAGTTCTGTTACAAATAGATCTGTATATCTTTATTAGAAACGGTCATTCCAATTGTATTTATATATACAGGGTGTTTGGGGACTGCTCCCGATAACGAAGACAGTCGATAGTACTAATGACACCTTTGATGAAGGGACGGAATAAAATTCGATCCTGACAAAAAAAAATAAACATATTTTTAAAACGTTTTATTAGCGTTATTTCGCTCCATCTTGTTAGTCCAGCTGTTTTTGTTATCATGTTTCATTGATGGTTCTTTTTTTTAATAAAATAACAATGTATTTTTTAAGAAACTATCGTTTCATTTAGCTGTACCTACAAAATGGGGCGTAAATAATGCTAATAAAAAGTATTAAAAATGTCCTTTTTTAGTCAGGATATTTTTTTTTGCGTCCCATCATCAAAGGTGTCATAACTACTATCATCCGTTTTCATCTTCGGGAGTAGTCTTCAAACACCCTGTATAGATAGTTATTACAATAAGATGTGAAACTCTTAGCCCAGTTCCCACAAAATAACGGGAAATAAGCATTGATTATCTTGTACTTAAGTACCACATATTTATTGAGAAAATGTCTAGATATAGGAAACTAGATTTAATATCTAAACTTAATATTACCAAGCTGAAGTGTTTGTTTGTTTGGACACGCTAATCTCAAAAACCGCAAGTCCGATTTGAAAAATTCTTTCAATGTTGGATAGTACATTTATCGAGGAAATCCGTAGGATATATTATACTTAAAAAAAATTAGGGATCCGTACTCAAAGTCCAATAATGTAACCCGAGGTGTAAAAATCGAAAAACGCGAGAAAGCCGCTGACAGAAGCTAGTCTATAATAATAAAAAACAGTCTCTTTGTAATATTTAAATAACTTTTTCAGTATATGGCTTATACATAGTTGAGACACGGTCTATAAAATGTATGTATATTCTTTTGTTACGGCTATTCTCGACAACGGCGGAACCGATTGTGACAAGACCTACACTAGCAGAGGGGTAAAGTGTCTGATGGAGTTGGTTCCGAAGACTGAGACACGATGTGGAATTGTGATGGTGGCCTGATGGAACCAGCGTACTCTGGTCTTCGATGTTGGCTAACTAAGCTTAAGATGATCAATGCTGGCTTATCGTTGTAAATGCGCCATTTATTTCATTTTTAATTTATATTTAGTTTTTATTTCCAGTCTTGACAACACAAGAAACAACACCACTACACAACATAATACAGGTTGTTAGGGGACCGCTCCCGAAAACGAAGACAGATGATAGGACTCATGACACCTTTGATGATGGTACGGAAAAAATCAACCCTGACTAAAAAAAAACATTTTTAAAACGTTTTATTAGCGTTATTTCGCTCCATAATGTTACTCCAGCTATTTTTCTTATCATGCTTCATTGCTGGCTCATTTTTTTAGTAAATTAATGTAATTTTTTTAAACTATCGTTTCATTTAGCTGTACTAACACGATGGAGAGTACGCTAATAAAATGTTATTGTTTTAATTAGAATCGATTTTTTCGTTCAATCATCAAAGGTGTTATTAGAACTTTCATCTGTCTCCGTTTTCGGGAGCGGTCCGTTAACAACCCGTATGTTTAATTATTATTAAATTCAGTTCTTATTTCCAGCCATGACAACACAATAATCAACGCCACATATAAAATGAATGAGAAAATATAGTTCAATAATGACAAAATATATCTATCTAACTCTGAATAACTCGCTGAGCAAAAATATTAAATTAAAAAACCTACAGCGTTTTCTTAGAATCGTAAACGCGAAACTTGTTGCAATAAATAATTATAAGTAATTCGAGTAATAGAGTTAAGGCTGATCCCACACAGAGCGTTTTTACAGTCAGACAAAAACGCGACGGGTTTGTCTGTATATATTTTTTTTTCATTGGTGCTGAAAAGCTATACAATGTGGTTTCTTATATTTAACACCAGTAACTGGACAATGATTTTGAGGAGCCGCTAGAGACGCTATTTGATGCGTTTCGTGTCGGCTCCCTCCTCCTTCTCTTTATTTATTTGGTGTTTACAATGTAAACTTAAAATAGTACTTAAAAGTATAGGCTTAGTTGTCTGTATATTTGATAGTGATTGTTTGTCAGCGTGTCTGAGCCCACTGCTGGATATCGGTCTTCCCTATGTTATATTAAAAGATATACTTCAGTATAGCTTATTAGTACATAAACGCGTAATATATCGAATATATGTAATACTAGCAACTGCCAGCGGCTTCGCTCGAGTTCATTCCGATTTTTACACCTTTGCTTTGGTTGGACTTTTAGGAAGGATCCCAATTTTTTTTAAAAATAAAACGGCATTCCTTGATAAATGTGCTATCCAACAATGAAAGAATTTTTGAAATCGCACCAGTGGTTCCTGAGATTAGAGCGTTAAAACAAACACAACCTCGTCAGATTTATAATATTAGTATAGATATAATAGAAAACGTGGGTCTTGTCTGTACATTCGAAAAACTCTTCCAAAAATAATTTTGGGCGATTAGCGGACAGCAATAGAGCACACGAAATCTTATCTGTCTGTATGTACACTCTAATCTCTGTAACTGGTATATTAATTTAGTTGCGGTTAACTAATCGGTTAGACATCACGGAGCATAATATATATTTGTTTCATTCAAATCTGATCAGTTATATACATTTAAATATATTTTCTATCCTTATAATATTATACATCAGTAGATGCTGCGTTTCTGTACATTATACAGGATGTTTGGGGACTGCTTTCGAAAACGAAATAAGGTGATAGCACTAATGACACCTTTGATGATGGGATAAAAAAATTGATCCTGAACAAAAAATATATTTTTAAACCGTTTTATTAGCATTACTTACGTTTCATTATCTATAGCTAAATGAAACAATAGTTTCCTAAAAAATACATTGCTTTTAAAAAAACAGCAATGAAGCGTGATAACAAAAACAGCTGGACTAGCACGATGGAGCGAAATAACGCTAATAAAATATTTTAAAAATATTATTTGTTTTTAATCGGGATCGATTTTTTCCCGTACCATCGTCAAAGGTGTTATTAATGCTATCATTTGTCTTCGTTTTCTCGAGCGGTCCCCTAATACCCGTTATATTATTTGCATAGAGGAAAATCAGATATTTTGATACTACAGATACATAAAAATTATTCAAATTGTACATAAATATTAATTTTAATATATTCTTAGGTTTTTAACTTCGTCTTCTTTAATACCAGTGTCAAAACACAGACATTTCGAGTATTAAATGTGGTGAGAGGAACTCCTAATAATTTATAAGTTCTGTCCGAGTCACGTACCACCGTCCAACGATGGAAAAGTCATGAAGTGCTACATGCGTTTCGATTTCAGCCTACGAATTTCCGAATACTCAAAAAAATAAGGCATTAAGGTTGGCAACGCGTCTTCTAGATCTACTGATCTTGGAGGCCTCCATGGGCGACAGAAATCGCTTAGTATAAGTGAACTGTATGCTCGTTTGCCATCCTATAGCATAAAAATCCTCGTAATGTAATACCTATTAAATTTCAAAGTGAGGATTAATTAATTATCATTCCTCATTTCTTATAGAGGTATTTTTTTTAATAATAGCTTAAGCATTTTTGGAAAAAACTTGCGTTATAAATAATTTTCTATAATCCTATTTAATATTATAAGCGCTAAAGTCACATCTTAAACGCTGTGTGAATTTTGATGATTTTTATAAATAGATAATACTATGGAGTAGACAGTGGCCCCGCTAAAATCTTAAAATTAACACGAGCGAATCCGCGCGTCACGATATGTGTCTATAATTTTTTTATTTGCCAGTATCGAACCTATGACTAATATTCAGAAAGACTTCTGAACGTTAAGACACAATTCAATGTTATTAAATAAATTAAAGGAATAGCAACGAGAACACTAATTATTTTAAACGATAATTCGCTCCGTCTGTAAAAGCCTTATCTCGAATCAAACGCATTTTACAACAATTACAAAAACGCATAAAAAGCAAAACGAATTCCATTTAGACATGGCAAGTTTCTATTTTCTAAATCTTAACATGAAAATGATAACTGTACTTCGAAGGGAACTCAAAACGCGGGCATGACTCCGATAAAAATATTAATTTTTAGATTATCGATTCCATGCCGGTGACTATACAATTTTTTTATGTAATAAACACGCACACATCGAACACTGTTAGAAGCAAACTACACATACGGGAAGTCACGCACACATATATACAATTACATAGAAAATCAGCCATTCTCCTATCGCAATGTACACGGCTATAGAAAAAAAAACTTCAAAATCCTATGGCTTCGTCGCGTTTCTTGATAGGAAAGCGAAACGGTAATGTACCGAGCCGGAAGTCAATAAGAGCCAGTTTCCTTTGAATGGTATGCGACCGTCTCTTTCTCGCATCCGAATGCTTTTCGAGGTTTCCCGTCTATCCAACTCAAAATACGCCAAAATTTACGTCGGAGCAAAATTCGAAAACAGTGTGCCGCGTTTCTGTGTACCGTCGCCGCGCGCCTGCTTACACAAATATTCGGAATTTTCCAATCGAACATTTATATTTGCCACTCGTAAGTTTTACAAACAAATTGTTGTACGTTTCATTATTTTTTCGCAAGTTGCGCCAAATATGAAAGTCTCTGTGTCCATAAGGTCGTTTTTGGTCTGCTACACGATGTTACAATGCTGCCGATTTAAAAATATACGAAACGCAGCGAATCGCACGAGTGTCGTCTGACGTTTCAAATGTGCCGCGTATTCCTAGAAAATTCTGACAGCTCGGAACCACCACAACTCTTCAAGAATAATGTCGTTTTTATTACATTTTTTGATAAATTATTCTAGTTTCGATCCGGTGGCGATACAACGACCTTATCGATTTTCGTATTTAGTGCAACACTATTTATTGTACTTTTTCGAAAGGTCTACGATCGAGTGTCTAGCTTTCGTATATAATTTAAGTATTTTCTCGACGGCGACAGACGTTGGTTTAGTAAATCGCTAATTTCGTTGTGATTAGTGACAAATATCTTGTTAGAATATGGGTTAGCAAGTGATGGAACGATGTGACAGTGATTTTAATAGTGTTTGGTGTTGTTTTTACTATTTTGTGTAACACATTCCTGTTGTGAAAGTTTATGTTTTTGTGTGCACGGATGCCGATCTAACGCTGGATGCATCGTGATTGGACTAACATTCATAAATAACTTGTAAGTACATCCGCTTACTTGCCGTTTATCAGAAAACCAAAAACTAGACAAAAGGAGGTCAAAGTCCTTAACCACTTGTTTATTTAACTAATCAAACAATTTGTCCATTTTTAAACGAATCTAACATTCTTAGCGACGTACAAATGGTCTGTTCTATTTTTAAATTTATTTCTATAATAGGTTGCAACCAAGAAGGTTTGTCATGTCCATTTAATTTTCTTAGTTTTAACAATTAATTATATATTATTAGACAATGTTGAACAACGTTTAGGAATACGACAAAAACAAATAATTTTTTCCATATTTTTGTCTCTTTCACGAATTGACAGCTTTTAAATAGTGTTTTAATAAACTAGTTGTAACTCATAGAACTATCATAGAGCTTAAATACTTGGTAATTATCTTAGGAAACCATTTTCTTGGTCATGGGAAAATAAAAAAACAATGGCATGGTTTTAAATAAAAATAATTTCTCTAATTCAACGTAGGCCGGAATACATTAGTAAACTAGCCTAATTAATTCTAAAAAAAAATAATTAAGCAATTTAAATTTCAAAAATTTACATTTGATATATTAATATTATTGTAACTCGACCTCTTTATTTTTTAAACTCAAGTGTCAATTAGATACAGATGATAAATTATTAATAAAAAAAAAAATTAATACAGATTATGCAAAAAAATATGTAGAATCATTATAAATTTGTTGTAAAGGCAATATATCAGCTTAAACTATTTAGATATGACTTTGATAAACATATCTACTTTAGTGCCATTAATTTTATTTATTTTGTATATATTTGAGCAAGACTTGTGGTTCGGCCGTTTATTTGTATAAATCTAGAAAATTCATTACTATTTTATTTCTTTGATACTTTGTCATATATTTATAATTTGAAACAACCTATAAAGATTTTATTAAAAAATTACCATTACATATTATAAAATAATGTTTTGTTTTTTGACAGATTATTGATAAATATAGGATTTTGTTGAATCATTTTTATTCTTATTAGAATGTACTATATATTTACTACACAAATTAGTTATTGGACCAAATTGTGAATCTGAACCGTCCTTGAATCCAGTTGAACATGCACAAAATTCACTCAAATTGGTACATCTTTTAAGGGCAGTTCACTGTTGAGACACATACAGACGAATTAAGAATTATATATATATGAACTCTCGCTCGGTTTAAAAGTTTCTATAAATGTAACCGATAAAATTTAATATTGTCTATTAATTTAAATATACAATTGGATCTATAGAGCATCGGAGCCCTACCACAAAAATACTTCTGAAAGATAATGTAGTAGGTATTCAGATCGAAAATGTTTGTAATACTAGTTTTTTTTAACTAATATCTTATCCATATCTTAAAACAGGTTCTAAAACGTCTGAAGTTGAAACTCCTGGCTCCATGTTCAGCTCTTGAATACTAAATTTTAATTATTCAATCTACACATTTGTACAAAGGTAACTGCTAGTTTGATAACCAAATTTGCTGAACAGATTTTGACGAATTTAATGCGGATTGGTAGGCTACTTGTTGTTGACAAAACTGCCGAACTGATTTTTTTATACATTGACGATGCCATTATTGTAGCCTACATTACTATTGACCAGTCAAAGTCCCATCAGAATTGGTCCAGATTTTTCAGAGATTTGCTGGAAGTAATATATATATATATATATATATAATTTTTTATAAACTATTCTTGCTATTAGTATTATATACAAATATCCTCCTTTTATATATAAACACACACACATACCATATACAGGATGTTTGGGGACTGCTCCCGAAAACGAAGACAGCTGATAGTACTAATGATACCCTCGATGAAGGGACGTAATAAAATTTGATGCTGACTAAAAAAAACTCATATTTTAAAAATGTTTTATTAGCGTTATTTCGCTCCATCGTGTTAGTCCAGCTGTTTTTGTTATCACTCTTCATTGCTGGTTCTTTTTTTTTAGTAATATAATGTTTTTATTTGAAACTATTGTTTCATTTAGCTGTACTTACAAGATGGAGCTTAAATAATTGTAGTGAAAAGTGTTAAAAACAAGTCTTTTTTTTTAGTCAGGATTGGTTTCTTTCCGTCCCCTTCATCAAAGGTGTATATAAGTATACACAAAAGGTGTGTGTGTATATATATTTATATATACACACACACACACCTTTACATACATAAGAAAATATATATATATATATATATATATATATATTCTTATGTATTTAAAAAAACATCTTTCAACATATCCCAGTATTAGTCGTCATAGCTTAAAAGCTAAAAGGTCCTCTTAGAATCCCATTAAATATTACTCATCTGATATTTCTGACACATTTTTAATTACCAAACTGTGTAACACAATTTATACTTATATATAAATAGTAGAATCATCTGTATGGAATAATATAAACCTGTTTTATTAATACATATTTTTGTCTGCCTCTCTCAGTATACCCAACTTCCAATACGGCTAGACCATAGTTGAGTGAACTTCTGCAGATAGGGAATGATAGAAAGAGTAACATAGACATTTCTTTGTTCATCACTGATCATCACCAACCATCACCTTGAGATGTCAAAGACCAACCTTCCAATGGTATATACAGATTGAGAGGAATGATATCATCGATGGGCCCAGTTGGAAATCCATACAGATAAAAAAATATTTGAGTGTCTGTTTGTTTTTAAAACCGCTTTTTACTAAATGCATATGGATGTACACAAGTTAACGTTTCTTATAATCTGTTTGTTCCGGTTAATGTCTGAAACGGCTAAACTGATTTTGACGGTACTTCCATTAGATGTACTAGGAGTCATTTAGGCTACTTGTATTTTAGAAATTTTATTAATATTATGAAGCTTAAGTTTGTTTGTTTATATGAACGCGCTAATCTCAGGAACCGCTGGTACGATTTGAACAATTCTTTCAGTTTTGCATAGTACTTTTATCGAGGAAGGCTATAGGATATTTTTAAATTAGAGATCCTTACTAAATGACCAATAATGTAACCCATGGTGTAAAAATCGAAATGAACGCGAGGGAAGCCGCTGGCATAAACTAGTAAAAAATTTAATACAATAATTTCGCGTAAGAAGTTATAGCCACAGCTAGATAAAAAAATCTTCCCACTTAAAATTTAATAATTAAATCTTCAATTTCTTAATAGCTGAAATCTAAAACTTCATATTTCTAGATTATTCTTAATTTATGATATTGTAAGAATGAAACAGTTTTGAATATTAATAAATATAAATGGGTAATTGAATTTTTTATGAGACAAAAAGTCGTGAAAAGCCCGTTTTTAATGGCTATAAAAAAATATTAAAAAATTTATCCATCGCCTGAAACGGTTTTTTTTTAATTTATGCACAGATAATATTTAATACGAATTAACTTTTAAATACATCCCATTATCATAGATAAATGTTTTAAACTATCTCTATGTTTTCTAAATAAAAAAGTAATTTAAGACTTCCTTTTATATATTATATTAATTGTAATCATTTCGCTGTGACTGTGAATATTACATTTTAAAATTTGTTTAACCGACTGCGGCGAAGTTTGAAGTGTTATGTTCTCTCTCTCGCTAACTACTCAATGACTCAACTGATTTTGATAAATGACATAGGGGCCATCCAAGTATGCTTACGTAACCATTTCTCGATTTATATATCGATTTTTTTATTGATTCAAAATAATCCAATGTATCCAAAATACGCAAAGCTGTTTAATATTGCTTACGTAATACCTGATCGGCTCTATGTCAGATTTTTCTTATTGACAAAAAGAAAAAAAAAATGGCGGATTTGTGCTCTGCAAAATCTGCAAGAATTATCGAAATAAAGGCTTTAGAGAAGCGAGTGCAAAAAAAATAATCTATGATTGAGGTTTTAAGTGCTCGGTGAGGTTGTAGCTCCTAAAAGGATAGGCCAATTTTGATAAACATTCGCGTATTTTTGTTATTAGTAACTTAAACATGCATTTGAAAGCTATTAATTAATATAACAAATAGACTGGTCAATTTTCTATGTATTGACTAGTTTTGCCAGTGGTTAACTCGCGTTAATTTCGATTTTTACATGTTAGGTTACATTATCGAACTTTTAGTAAGGATCCCTAATTTAAAATATAATAAAGCCTTCCTCGATAAATGTACTAACTAACACTGAAAGAATTTTTCAAACCGCACCAGCGGTTCCTGAGATTACTGCAATCAAACAAACAAATTCACTCATTTGTTATATTTTACGATTGTAACGACCAACAGACAAGAATTTCGCATTCGTTTATCTTTGAAACTATTAATAGTTCTTATCACTGTCGTAATTCTTTTGTTTTTCAACTTATAGATAAATATTTTGTCAGCTCACGTTTCATATGTTCATTTGCCTGTAAGACTCACCCACAAATTTACTCGACATTCAAACTGATCGACAGATTTTCACGGATCTTTACGATTTCGTGCAGATTTTTACGACTTATTTATGTGAATTTGTTTCTGTTGCCTGTTATATTAACCTATCTATCAAAGCTTCATCAAAATTCGTTCAGCCGTTGCCGTTATAAGCGGGAAGTAACAGACAGCATTTTTGTGAATAGGTTCTGTCGTACCGTATACATATATTTTCAATTTTATTGAAATTATTATTTGTTTGTTTGTTTGTATCATCGCGCTTATCTCAGGAACCGCGGGTCCGATTTGAAAAATTCTTACAGTGTTGGATAGTACATTTATCGATGAAGGGCTATAAGCTATATTATATTTTCAAACAAATTAGAGATCCTTCCTAAAAGTCCGATAATGAAACCTAACATATAAAAATCGAAATTAACGCGGCATAAACTAGTGAATTATATAAAGTTTAATACAACATTCAGAATCCATTACTCTTCTTTCAAGTTTCATTTAAGCAAAAAAAAAAGTATAACTGTTTTTAAGTTGCGATCTCTGCAAATCTTATCAAATTAATTTCAGCAATATACTTGGGAAAACGTAAGAAACACACTTCGATAATTTATTTCATGAAACAACGTATCCCTTGCTCACGCCGTAAGGATTAGCGATTTTTCAAATATTCCCATTCTCCGTTCATAGAAGGGTCTAGCGAAAAGAAAAATTAAGGAAATTGTTCAGAAAATTGGAAAATTCCAGAAAACCTAACGACTATTCAAATGCTTTTGACAGTTC
>JAOSYY010000006.1:237444-257776 GCA_025727935.1 Hebomoia glaucippe
AACCCCTATTATTATGTGGCAAAACGACGTTTGCGGGGTCAGCTAGTTTATATATATTAAGATGATAACCATTTAAAAGATTACAGCGAGTCTAGCTTAAATGACAAACAGACATATGCTAGTTCGGGCTTTTATATTAACTTGAGAAACTACCTTCATACATATTTATTTCGTAACTTTAACCGTTTACGCAGCGCAAGCAACGAAAATTCTCAAAAGGTATACATTTTCTCAGTTTTTGAAACGTCTCTCATTGATGCTTAGCGTCTATTAATTGTTTCTTCCTCGATAAATGGTCTATCCAACACTGAAGGAATTTTTCAATTCGACTTAATAGTTCCCGAGATCGCGCGCTCAAACAAGCTAAATTGATTTATATACAAGGTGTTTTTGAACTGCTCCCGAAAACGAAAACAGGTGATAGTAGTTATGACAGCTTTGATGATGGGACGGAAAAAAATTCGATCCTGACTATAAAAAAGTCATATTTTTATAACTTTTTTTTAGAGTTATTTGCGCTCCATCATGTTTGTACAGCTAAATGAAACGATAACTTCATGAAAAATGCTGAAAAAAAAAACCAGCAATGAAACGCAAATCAAAAACAGTTGATTGTCTGGTCAAGTCGGGTGAACGCACGACCAAAAACATTCTGTATAGGTAGATATATGAGAAAACAATTTTAACTGTTTTTGCAACGTTTCTCATTGATGCTCCGCGGCTATTAATCGTATCGTAATAATGTATAGCCATTGAATTTTTCAAATCCATAAAGTAGTTTTTGAGATAAGGGTTTTCCAACAAACGTAATAACTCATCAGCTTTACTATATTAAGATCTTTATTTATAAAAAATACACTATACTATAGAATGATTAAAAAAATACATATCTTAATAAACCAACCAATATTCGCCGATCTATAGAAACAAAAGTGTATTAATAATGTATGTTCTAAAAACTATAACAAAATAAAGCCACGAAATAATACGTTATCATGCGCCCGCGCGTCTCTACGAGGTCGCGTTGAGCCGTCCTTAGCCGTCGAAGCCTCCTGCACAATTAAATTGACGAAAGGTATTAATAATGTAATCTTAGCAACATAGCGATATCCCTGTTAGAAATACACATTTACTAACACGCAACAAACGTCGTTTTGCCAAATAAATACATACAATTTGGGGGTGAAAATATGGGGTTGTACGTATTTTTATAAGTTGTATCATAAAAAATAAAAATGTTATCTACAAAACAAAAATTTACTGGTGGACCACCCTTAACGTTCAGGGGGATAAAAATAGATAGTACCCTCAGACCAACTGAACATGCGATTAAAATTTCATAAGGGTCAGTCGAGCCGTTTTGGAGGCGTATGGGAACGAACATTGTGACACGAGAATTTTATATATTAGATTGGCTTAAGGACGTTTTTATAAAAATTTTGAAAGTAATAAGCTCCGTTTCGAATATATCTAAGTTAAATTTATAAATTAAACCATTCGTGTCCTATAATATCGAACGAGAGTTACTTACTAACCGAATTTCAAGTTAAAACATCTAACTAAATATTCATCAATGAAACAAAAGCCACTTGTCAACGACGAATATTTCTTTGTTCTAGAAATCGATTGGTTTGTCGTGGCGCGTCACAATGCGAGGGTAGTCTTGAAATATTCAACGGCATATCCGTTCAGAATACCGAATCAGACTATGGTATGTGTCTATTGCTGTGATAGTTTTGATTCGCCGCAGGAATACAGAGATCACATGAACGAGGAGCACGTAAATTTTAACGTTAACACTGCGTTCGCGCATATAGGCAATAATTGTACGGAGTTTATCAAAGTTGACTGTAGTAATCTGAAGTGTAGACTTTGCAATACGCCATTTGAAACACCCAATGACGTGGCAAGGCATTTAATAGCACACGGCAAAGATATTAACGTAGATATAGAAGTTGGTATGCAGGTTTTCAAATTCGGCACAAAAAGTTGGATTTGTGCTTTGTGCAATGAAAAATTGCCGACAGTCCGTGAGCTAAGTAGGCATACGAGCAAACACTACCACAAGTACACTTGCGAGATATGCGGAAAGTCCTATATTAACAGCGAGAACTTGAATAGACATAGACAGTTTGGACATACGGATGAGAAGATCTGTGTGAGATGTAAAATGGTGTTCTCTAACACCGAAGCTAGGAGAGAACATGTTTTGTCGTCGGAAAAGTGTTGGCCTTTCAGCTGCGCTAACTGCGGTATGAGGTTCGTTAACAAAAAAGCCAAACTAGACCACAACTCCGCTGTTCACGGTCAAGTCCAAAAATTGTATAAATGTCCAGAATGCTCTTTGGTTTTTGATAAATGGAGTCCGTACAGATCACACTTCATCCTGACTCATACGAGTAATATGTTCACATGCGCCTACTGTGATGCACAGTTCGATAAGAAAAGAGCGTTACGCGAACATATCGTGTCGCATACGAAGGAGAAGGCTTTCCCGTGCCAAGTGTGTGCGAAGACGTTTTCGAGGAAGAAAAATCTAATACAGCACAGTTGGATTCATAGCGACGTGAAACGGTTTGAGTGTAAAATGTGCAATAAGCAATTTAATCAGCGCATCAGCTGGAAGACTCACATGAAAACTCATCATCCTGATCTAGTTGATTTCTGACAGTCACAATCTGTATATCGAGGAGCTGTTCTCGCTGGCGTTGTATAAGAATGGCTTCATAAAGCTGACGCCAAACCAGGAGTCACGAAGTAGCACTGCAAATAAATTACAATCTAGTGATATCTAATATATAAAATTCTCGTGTCACAGTTTTCGTTGCCATACTCCTCCGGAACGACTTGACCGATTCTGATGAAATTTTTTGTGCTTATCCGGTATCTACGAGAATCGGCCAACATCTATTTTTCATCCCCCTAAATATTAGGGGTAGTCCACGCCTAAATTTTTTTTTTATTTTTAGACAAAATTTTTAATTTCTATTTTTTTTATGATACAACATACAAAAATACAATACAATACAATTTTCATCCTTCTACGATCAATCTCTACATATTTATGTGGCAAAACAACGTTTGCGGGGTCAGCTAGTTTAATTTTGAATTGATCGTTCGTACAGCTGTGATACAGGAAGCATGAAATTGTGATTGCAATCAATAGTACTTCGCTTTTGACTGGAAATCGTTAAAAGCACTGAGATAATCTTGTAATCGCCTAAGCCAACGAATATCTCATACTAATAGTGCCCCGCTGATTCGCGGATCACAAAATCTTTATAAATTACAACCTGTTATTATGAGTGTCACAGTTTTAATTACCATACTCCTAAATGACTTCGCGAATCTTAATAAAATTTTATATGTATACTAGATGACCTGGTCACGCGTCTCTGTGGCTAAGGTTTTTTGTTGTATTAAATTGTCATTAGTAAGCATTATTATTATTGAAACGTTTGTGCTTTTAACACAGCGCCATCTATTGAATACTTACTGGATTATTCAACAGATATTGTCATCTGTCAGAATCGTTTGGAGCTAAAAGTTAATTGTGACTGTCAAATAATAACAGACCAATAATTAGCAATAAATTAAAATTGCGACTATAAATTGATAAATAAACTATCCTATCTCTCAAGTTGGATCGAACTGCACATGGTGTGCGAATTTTATTATAATTGGTTAAGTGGCTTAGGAGTCCATTGAGGACAAACATTGTGACACAACATTTATATATATTAAGATTCGATGAGGTTAATACATTATGTGTTTTCTATACCTCTATTTTTTATTTATTATATCATTTATTTTACAATTTTTTAATATAAATCTCAATGTTTACGCTTCTATGATCAACCTTTAGTACTTTACGGCATATCAACGTTATCCAGGTCAGTTAGTAACTATAAATTACAGTCTATGTTCCTAGATCAGTGATTCTCAACCTTTTTTGTTGCGGCACGTATTTAACGATTTCAAAATTTGACGGCACAAAGTAAAAGATAAAAATTATTTACTTACTACAAAAATTTGGCAGCACAGTCCTTGAGAATCACTGTCCTAGGTAAGTATTTCATTCGCTCTCTAGTTCACGGTTGAAAGAGGCGACACTGTCACATAAGATAATGTGGTAATTAGTAAGAATTAAACCGTTCCCCGTTTGAGTCTCGGACATAATTTTACTATGAGTCGTGTGTTCTTATACGTTCGTGTGAATTCCTGACTCCAGATCACGTGTTGGTCTCTAGCGTTGGAGAACAGTTAGGATCGAGGTAGTGAAAACACTTCTCCTGTTGTTACGTTTAATATGCGCCCGCTCTGCTGTGCATTTCGAAAGTTACTCTCGATAATCAAAATCAATGATTATCTTTTACATATTGCATTGTTAACGTGCGCCAATCCACAAACGATAGACATATTGCGCACTTTATTCTAGAAGTTATAAGAGAAGCAATTCCGTTATATAATATATTTTAGTTTCCCAACCTTAACCTTATAAGTAAAGTTCTCAAACTTAATACTATTTCGCTGATTTTATAACATTTCTCGTGGATACTTAGCTCTTATCAATTGTAAGAATGTTGTATACAGAATGTTTCGGGAGTGCTCCCGAAAACGAAGACAGTTTATAGTACTAATGGCACCTTTGATGATGGGACGGAATAAAATTCGATCCTGACTAAAAAAATCATGTTTTTAAACGTTTTATTAGGGTTATTTTGCTCCTGCTGTTTTTGTTGTCATGCTTCATTGCTGGTTCTTTTTTATTAGTAAAGTAATGTATTTTTTATGAAACTATGGTTTCATTTAACTTTACTCACAAGATGGAGCGTAAATAATGCTAATAAAAAGTGTTAAAAATATTTATTTTTTAGTCAGGATCGATTTTTTCCCGTCCATTAAAGGTGTCATTAGTACTATTACCCGTCTTCGCTTTCGGGAGTAGTCCCTAAACAACCTGTATAGCCTTGGTCGATAAATGGATTATCCAACACTGAAATGGTTTTTCAATTCGAATACCGTTCCTGAGATTAGCTCGATCATACTAACTCTTCAGATTTATTATATTAGTACAGAGACAAAAAGACTAATTAAAATGATTTTTGTAACATACGTTTAGATTATATACAGCAAGATTAAGAAGATGAAGAGCAGAGACCAGTAAATGACCTCCGGCATTTCTTTTTGTTCTAGAAGTGTGCAATGAATATGCGATGGCGAAGCGCAACGCAGAGTTATTGGTGAAATATACTACGACATATCCGTTCAGACTGCCGGAGGAGGCTTTGGTCTGTGTTTACTGCTGTGAGAGCATCCACGATGGTCCCACCTATAGAAAACATATGGTAGACGAACACCCCACTTTCAAAGTTCGCATGGCCTTCGCCCACGTCACTGAGGGGTTCCTCAAAGCGGACATCACAGACCTCAAGTGTCGGATATGCCTGGACCCCTTCGATTCCCTAGAGAACATTGCACGACACCTCCGCGAGGTACATCAGAAACCGATAGACATGAACCAGGATCTTGGAATACAGCCTTTTAAATTATACGGCGATAAACTTCAATGTGCGTTGTGTCCACTCAAAGCGATCTGTCTGAGGCAGTTGAGTAGGCACACCCAATCCCATTTCTCCAAATTCACTTGTGAGGCGTGCGGCAAATCGTATTCAACTATAACGACGTTGAAACACCATATCACCTACTCTCATAGCGGCGGTAACAGGATGTGCAGGAAATGTAAGGCGACCTTCGACACTCTGGAAGCTAGAAGGGAACACGTATACACATCGAAAAAATGTTGGACGAACATGTGTAATCTGTGCAACGAGAGGTTTATCAATTGGAAGACGAAGCAGGAGCATCTGATCCAGGTCCACGGGCTATCGAAGAAGACGTACGTCTGTCCAGAGTGCCCGTTAGTTTTCGAAGACAGGAAGAAATACAGAACTCACTTTAGACTGTCGCACACGGAAGATATTTTCGTGTGCACGTGTTGCGGTCTGAAGTTTGACACTAAGAAGAATTTGGACGAACATAGAGTGATACACACTAAGGAGAAGTTATTCCCGTGTCCGGTTTGCACGAAAGCGTTCCCGAGGAAGAAGAACTTGGTACAGCATCTGTGGATCCACAGCGAGCTAAAGAGGTTCAGCTGTACGCTGTGCAACAAACAGTTCAACCAGCGAGTGACGTGGAAGAGTCATATGAAATCGTATCATCCCGATATAGAGGACTACCAGGATATGATGAATAAAAATGTGAAGATTCTCCTGAGCGTCGATAAAAGTGATGTTTGAAATCGATAAAACTTAAACAATAGCAATAAATAAGGCTGATTCGTCAAACAACATTGCCAGTAGACTATAGTGACTATAAAAAAAATCAACTTGTAATAACGGATTTGAAGATTCTTTCAATATTTAATAGATATATACTAGTTGATACGCGCAACTTCGTCTGCGTCGCATAAGATAACGATTAGAAAGGAAATAGCGAAACCTTAAAAGATAGACATTTGCGATCCTGAACTTTTTTTTAGAAATTTTTAACAGGAACAATTTCCTCAAAAGAATACGTTCTTTCCCGTTTAGGCATTGTTTGATGCTCCGCTTCTGACGATGTTAGCGTCATTCTGTATAACGTATAACCCTCCACGATATATAGGCTATTTAACATTGAAAGAATTAGTTAGTAGTTTCTCAGTTTAGCGCGTTGAATCAAACAATTCTTCGGCTATTAATATAACTAGCTACGCAACTTTGTTTGTATCACATAAAATATCATCTATGGGGATAGCATATACAGATTTTCCGTAAAACAATATATACAGGGTGTTTGTGGACAACTCCCGGAAACGTAGACATGTGACAGTACTAACACCTTTGATGAAGGGACGGAATAAAATTCGATCCTGACTAAAAAATCATATTTTTAAAACGTTTTATTAGCGTTATTACGCTCCATCATGTTAGTCCAGCTGTTTTTGTTATCATGCTTCATTGCTGGTCCTTTTTTTTTTAGTAAAGTAATGTATTTTTTAGGAATCTATCGTTTCATTTAGCTGTACTTACTAGATGGAACGTAAATAATGCTATAAATAAAAAGTGTTAAAAACATGTCTTCTTTTTAGTCAGGATCGATTTCTTTTCCGTCCGTTTATCAAAGGTGTCATTAGTACTATGACCCATCTTCGTTTCCAGAAGCAGTCCCCAAACATCCTGTATAAATAGCAATTATAACGATCGGTCCAATAGTTTAGCGGTATTATAACAAACGTGCTCGTACATATACGGACTAGCAACGCGGCGCGATTTCGCTCGTGCCTATCTCTCTTGTAATCCAATCGATTTAAAAAATCGGAAACATTCCGAATACTTAACGGTTGTTTAAACTTCGTGCGAGATAAAGTTTAAAGAATCGTTAAGTTTGCGGAAATTTTCCGATTTTATTAAATTGTTCTTCCCTTCAGAGTGTTATATGAATGAAAAATATTTAATGGGAATCGGCGATATCGTTCTCACGTAACGAAGCGAATAAGGTAGTTAGAAATTCATTTTTGTATATATAGATTCCTGAAAATAATATAGTTTCGTCAAATTACACAAAAAATTATTATCTTCTCAGTCTTTTGTGTAAATAACTTAAGCCATCTTAAAATTTAAACGTTCGCGACGACGGATTTAATGAGATTGCATTGTTAAATAAATTACATTTTTTAAACTCTGTATCGAACCCAAGAGTTCTTTAAAGTACGGTAGGTTTTATGAAACAACGGTAAAAGTGAAACGTTTTTAGGTATTGTAAACATTTAACCAAAAAAAAAAGATGAATAGCGTGGAGCACTGTTATATGAAAAATAGTCTATACACTACACGGTCCCCTGATGCGCTCCATTGGCGCCTCCATAGTGCCCTCGGCTGCACTGTTGAGCGTCTTCTACTTTACTCCGCGGTCGACCGTCACGCGACATGCTATAGATGGACGTACTTTGAGGCGATTTAATAAAAGTTTCACTCTAAAACTAACGATTACGAATGATATTTGACTAATGTTAAATTCGGAAAGTCGTAACAGCGTATAAAAAACACTTACGCAGTTTACATAATTGAAGTTTTTATTGATTTATAAATTCTATTGCAATTATATTACGAAACAGTAAATTCTAAATAATGTAAAAAAAATTATATCCTGTAATATTTAATTGTTAATTAAGATTATATATTATATAGATTATTGTGGATTGATCCTCGCATTCATAAAAAATTTAATAAGCCTATTGAGTGATTTAACTATTGATGCTTTTAAGCCTGTGTTAAGTTATGTTTATGACTAAGACTGTAGTAGTGTAATTAAAACTGGTATAGCAAAAATTTACGATTCCAAATACCATACATTACTTGATTAGGCTTTTGAGGTTCACATTATCGGCCTTATTCATAAAAATCTCTTAAGACAGGCTTCAAGTATTCATGCGTTAAAATACTCATTAGGCTTATCTTAAGTTCTATGAATGAAAAGATATTTTTTTTTCAATTTCGAATAAGATTTTTTTTTGTTTATAATAATAAATACAATTGTTAAAGATCAGAGTTTTATTTGTTAGCGACCAGCTTTTTCTCGCGGCTTCGCTCGCATTCAGGTCGATTTTGTCAACCATTCTAGTTGTCTATCGTATTTTTTTATGTGATACGAAGGCAAAGGAGCATACAGTTCATTTATATTGAGTGATTTCTGTGTCCTTAGCCATGTTACGTCATTTTCGTCGTTGTAACGTTGTGCTGTCGGCTTTATTTATTTTTCTTACGAGTATTCGGAAATTCATTAACTGAAATCAAACCGCGCATAACACTTCACGACTTTTCCATCTTCGAACGTACGTGGCCCGGATGGAACTTATAAATTATTAGTAGTTCCTCCCACCACATTTAATAATCAATTTTTTTTTGTAACTCGTCCGGTGACATATAAATAAATATGTAATTAAGTAGGAATTTAATTGTATGTAGTTGGTAAGCCTTAATAAATAAAAGCAAGGAACATTTTTTTAAATATAATACCATTTTATTTCTGCGCTTCTGTAGTATTTTTACTGTTTGGAATTATGTGGACGTTGGAACGAGACACACCGTTCCATAGTTACTGCTGACGAGCCACAAAGCTCACAGTACTAAGAGGGAATACCCACGAAACCTCCGTGGGTTTCCGACATTTCCACCGTCTGCAGGACCTCGGGATCGCGGTTGCAAAACGAACATAGCGAAATCGCTACTATATTTTATTGTATTTGTACGTATTAATTTTTAGATAGAAGCGCCTAAAACCAAAAAACAAGACAAATAAATCACGTAACTTAATCATTCTCTATTAGCAAAGTTATGACTTTACAGTTAAATTTCCATTAATCAATTAAAACGTTTTTACATCGCCGACATGAAATATTACACTCTTAATTTTGTACTGCGCATACGCATGCATACCTGTCTAATGAAGTCGAAGTCTAGTTATACATTTTTTACATGCCAATAACTTTTATCCCTCACGTCGGATTTGAATGAAACGAAGACTGAGCTATTTCGGAGATAAGTCTGTGCATATATACAGACAAAAACTTAGAAAATAGTTTTGTATTCTAATCGATAATTTTGGTAAAAATACATTGAATGTATGGACGGGTCTACTGATTTATTATATGTATAGAAAACGTCTTGAAATGCCGAGAACTTGCTTCGTGACATCATATTTGAAACAAACATTACGTTCTGAAATAAGCTTAATCTACTTGCGAGAACCGTGACAGAATTAGTTGAGAAATTTCAGAGATCAGTACATACAGACAGATAAAAAACGTAAAGGTGTCTATTGACTTATTATTAAGATAAAGCTTAGACGCACGAAAGTTATTTTGATATAATTAGAATACAGAAAGTAATTCCGAGTAATTTCTCTCTGTTTTAGAACAAACCTCGACTATATCGAACGCGAGGCGGAACGCTGAAATTATTGTGAAATATTCAACCACATATCCGTTTAGATTGCCGGAAAACACAGTTATGTGTCTGTTCTGTTGCGAGGAATACACCAACACGGCCGAATTCCGTAAGCACATGGACGACGAGCACGCTTCTATGTCCGTTGAATCCGTTTTCTACCACTGTCAGTATGAAGGCTACATCAAGGCTGATTGTTCCAAACTCCGTTGTAGGATTTGTGACGAGCACTTTCCAACGTTGACTGACATCGCGCGGCATTTGAACGCCGTACATGATCAAAAAATCAATTTCGACTTTCATTTGGGCATCCAGCCGTTCCGCTTTGACATGGACAAATTGCTATGCGGGCTGTGCGACAAGAACTTCCCATGCTTGCGGCAGCTGAGTAGACATATGACGATACATTATCAGAACTTCACGTGCGAGGAATGCGGAAAGTCGTACACGACTAACAGCGTACTACAGCAGCACATCAGATTCACCCATTCGTCCGGAGTACGGATCTGTAGACGCTGCAAACAGACGTTCGACAGTTTAGACGCTAGACGCGAGCATACCGAACGGAACGTCAACTGTTGGATGTACCACTGTGTGCTGTGTACGCCGGCGAAGCGTTTCATGAAGTGGGCGGAGAAGGAGAAACACTTGGTGACTGTACACGGGCAGAAGAAGCGGACGCATCAGTGCCCGGAGTGCGGGAACACCTTCCCGACGCGTAATGCGTATAGAAATCATTTTACAACTACCCACTCTGACTTTTGTTTCAACTGCTCGTACTGCGGGAAGAAGTTTAGTACTAAGCGGTACTTGGACGAGCACATCGTGGTACACACGGGCGTTAAGCAGTTTGAGTGCAACGTTTGTCTCAAAACGTTCCCGAGAAAAGCGAATTTGGCTCAGCACATGTGGATTCATAGCGATCACAAAAGATTCGAATGCAAACTATGTAATAAGAAATTTAATCAGAAAGTTAGTTACAAGTCGCACATGAGGACACACCATCCCGATGTTCAGACTTGAATGGTTGAGCTTAATAAATTAATTTTTTTCTATCAATCAAAAGAACACACAGCTCATTTAGTAAGCGATTCCTAGCCCATGTAGACCTCCAAGACAGGGACTTATAAGAGACGCCTTAGGCATCAGCTATATCTTGTCGTTCTGATACCGATCTTATTTCGTGTATTCGGAAATCAAAACGCGCACAGCACTTCACGACCTTTGTATGAATGAATAGCAATGCTGCAAATTCAGAGTTTTCAAAAGGCGGCCACGGTTTTGCCGGTTCTAGTGACTGAAAACATTTACCAGCAAGCGTATGCTCGTTTGCCCGCCTACAATATAAACAAATGATCTCACAGTTCCGATCTAGCAAACTTTAAAAATTTGGCACTATTTGTACTTTGTTAACTAATAATTGATATAAGAATTTGTTACGTAGTTTCGAGACTACCGTCAGAACTGAGTAACACTTAAAAAACATATTTTTGTCCAACATGAGATATACAGACGAACCGATAATCTACCGTTGAGTAGTGTAATTTTGACTGCGTACCACGATCGTTAAAAAAAAACTTAAATGATACATTGTAAAACATTTTATAGCAGACCCCCACGTAACTTTGTCTTCTTGACATAATATATTAACATATGGGAATAGCGTATATTTTCGTGAAAAAAATACATATACAGGATGTTTGGCGACTGATCTCGAAAACGAAGACAGGTAGTACTAATGACACCTTCGATGAAGGGACGGAAAAACACTCAATCCTAACCAAAAAACACATTTTTAACACTTTTTTGGTATCATTTACGCTCCATCTTGTAAGTACAGCTAAATGAAACGATCGTTTCATAAAAAATACATTACTTTACTAAATAAAAAACCAGTAATGAAGCATGATAACAAAAATAGCTGGACTAACATGACGGAGCGAAATAACGCTAATAAAACGTTTTAAAAATATTATGTTTTTTAGTCAGGAAACAATTTTATTCCGTCCCTCCATCAAAGGTGTCATTAGTACTATCACCTGTCTTCGTTTACGGAAGCAGTCGCCTAACACCCTGTATATAAGTATATATCGACGAGCGTGTATAAAAGCATTAATGGGAATAAAGGAAGCGAAAGGAGTTTGTTAGTATCGTAGCAAGAAAACCGTAGTCCCTATAAAACCTATGGGAAAAAGGCGTGTTTGTATGTATGTATATACAAACGTCCTCTTTCATATAACTTGTCCACAACTGCCTCAAGAATAGTTATTTTAATATTATAGACTATCTGACTGCATTTGTTTTTGTGGCAAATAAATTATTTATCACTATTAGAAACGGGGGTTTGGTGATAGGAGGGTGAAAATTTAGGGTTTTAGATATTTTTAACGCCGCATCATCATAAAAAACAGTTGGGTTTGACCACTCGTATCCCTTAGGGGTATGAAAAAATAGTTAACGATCGATTGTCAGACCTACCGAATATATATATAAAATTTCATAAAAATGGCTCGAGCCGTTTCTGAGGAGAATCGTTATAATTGACACGAGGATTTTATGTACAACGAGCGTATACGTTTGGGACTTATCTTACAGACAAGTCTCGTATTTTGTATCGGGATCTTAGAAACTAGAAACGGTATATAGCTGCATGAGTTTTATTAGACCCGTCTATTATTGGTTGTTTGACTGACCAATTTCTTTTTTGTTTTTAGGGTCCAAATTGGAAATACGCGGCCGTAATGACACAAAGAAAATAATACTCGTATATCAGACGCCGCAGCGTCGTAACGCGGAGCTCATTTTAAAATACTCAACCGCTTATCCATTTAAAATGCGTTTTAGTCAAATCCTATGCGCGTACTGTCACGACGAATACGATACGCTAACAAATTTACGGCAGCATATGGCTATAGACCATCTTAATTCAGATTTCAAAAATGTTTTCTATAGAGCAAAAGATAATTTAGTAAAAATAGATATAAGTGGATTGAAATGTAATCTGTGTGACGTAGAAATTGCAGATGTCGACACACTAATGGGTCATTTGTCTTCAGAGCACAATAAGCCGGTTAGATTTAACGCGCGCTTCGGTGTCTTGCCATATAAACAAAATGACGCTTGCAATTGGGTCTGTGTGTATTGCCAGAAGATATGCAAGGAGTTCATACATTTCAATAGGCATATACTAACTCATTTCATGAATTACGATTGCGATAAATGCGGTACAACGTTTGTATCGGATCACGCGTTGAAAGATCATCACAGACAAGTCAAATGCTTTAGGACCGCGTACAAAGCTAGGAACGGACGCGTACTAAAACCACGTAGCAACGCGGAAATAATTCTACAATGCTCCACAGCGTGTCCCTTTAGGACGTGGAAGTGTAATTTTAATTGTGTTTTCTGTAGAGTACAAACGAATAATCCCAGCAATCTGAGGGTACACGTCGCCACACAACACGAGAACTACGACGTCCAGACGGCGTTCTATAAGAAACTCGGTAAAGAATTCCTTAAAATCGACATAACCGATCTTCAGTGTAAACTTTGCTTCATGCCAATCGACAGTTTTGATACGTTGACACAGCATTTGAAGGAGGATCACCAACAGCCGATTAATTCAGACGCGCAGATCGGTGTACTGCCTTTTCGGCTGAACGACGGGACGGTATGGAAGTGCACCATGTGCCCGAATGAATTTAAGGATTTCGTATCTCTAAAGAAGCATACAGCTGAACATTTTCAAAATTACGTCTGCGACACTTGCGGCGAAGGCTTCATAACGGAGTCCGCGATGATTGCGCACACAAAAATACCGCACGAGAATAAATATAATTGTAGCCGATGTATCGCCACGTTCTCGACTCTTCAGGAGAGGAATGTTCACGTCAAAACCCAGCACACTTCGACGCCGTACATGTGCGTCTACTGTAAGGAGAAACCGAGGTTTGCGAATTGGGAGTTGCGTAAGAAACATTTGATGGAAATACATAATTATAAGACTGGCGCCGATAAGTACGAGTGCGCGGCGTGTCAGAAGACGTTCAAAACGCGTTCGGGGAAGTACAATCACATGGCGAGGACGCATAGGATGAAAAAGGACTCGGAACTGAACTATCCGTGCCATAGTTGCCCAAAAGCCTTCACTACCCAGTTGTTTTTAGATAAACATATTGCGAGGAAACACTTTGATATTTAAACAATTAGTGAGAATTTGTGATTTATTATTAAGATAGATGGGAAAGTCGTGAAGTGCTGTGCGCGTTTTTATTTCAGTCTATTAATTTCTGAATACTCGAAATGAATAAAGGCCGGCAGCAGAACGTCTTTTAGATCTACTGATCTTGGAGGTGTCCACGAACAGTAATAGCTTAGTATAAGTGAACTGTATGCTCGTTTGCCTTCCTATCGCAAAAAATCTATTAATTTATTTTAAAATGCGCTCCCAAACGTATGATTTCATTATGGCGACACAATCTATTAGGACTTGTGTATACAATACTAACTTGCTACGTAAGCAGAATAGATTTGTATATAATATGGGAATATCTTAAACACAATGTATTATTGGTTGGTAATAAAGTACTGACTCCATGCTCTTATGTTAAGATGTTTGACGTTGTTATAGTCTGTAGTGCGTTGGCCATTACTTCAAGTCTTCGAACCAGCGCTTGCGCCGGACTTGCATACTGGCCTTGTAAGGCGACATGGCTTCCTTCCTTCTCGTTCGTTTTCTACCATACTTGACTAAAACAGTATTAAAACGAACAATAAGTAATATAATACTTCCGTCGATCCTACTCCCACTAGGTAGGAGGGGGGGTTATTCACAACTTTTTTTTTATACATATCGCGACAGAAGCATTTTGACATATATGATAGGCCTGACGTCAACATTCCTTGAAAATATTTGATCTAGCATTGGTAGATAGGAATTTTAGATATCATGGTCGGAAGTTGAGACGTACGTATACTATAGAAAATTGGTACTCAACTTTTTTAATACGAACCCCAAACACGTTTTAACCATGGTGTCGCGGGCCGCAAGTAATAATAATTTAGGGGTAAAAAATAACGTTTTTGAAAATTTGCGATGTCTGTGCTTTAATAGTAGAAAAAAGCAGGTTAGTTATAATAACATTAAAAATATTACGCGAGATAGCGATATGACGGAAACAAATCTTTTGAAAAAAATAACTAAGATGGTAACCATTCAATGTGATTTTTCAAACTTTGAGCAAACGGAAAGACAAGAATTTGCGAAGATGTACATAGAAGGAGTGGTATCAGAACGTCTCTTTTGTGGCAAACGCTCACTGGAACGCACCGCATGCAGCTATCTAGTTACCTATTATTTTACTCGGCGCGTGCACTATTTCGCGCGTTGCACATGGGCGTGAAAATTAAAATAATTAATAATTATCTCTAATTGCACGCGGGTTGCGGACCGCAGGTTGAGTATAGCTGCTTTAGAAGGACTACGGGGTATCTGTGTCTGCTGATAGATGTACAGGATAGTCACTGACAAGATCCTCTGACCTTAATCACTTTTGAAATTACGAATTTTTGCAGTCTTAAAGTTAATCATAAAGAATTATACGCACTAAAATTTAATAAAACGTCTATACGCGAAGGTATACGCCACCAGATTAGCCGTATGCTAGTTGACTTTCTATAATAAAAAAAATTAGTGACATATGGATTTTTCTTTTTAGAAACGAGTGACAAAAAGAAGGCATTGCATAACGCGAAAGAAGTTTTGCAATATTCCACCGTGTGTCCCTTCAGGCTGCGGGGGTCATCTTTGTGTTGTGTGTATTGCCATGAAGAGTACAAATTGCCAAGTGAATTTAGAGAACACGTTAAAAGTCATAAGACGTTCACTATAGCCACCGCCTTTGCCCACTGCGGTACAGGCAATGAATATTTGAAAGTTGATTGCTCGGAAATAGAATGCAGAATTTGTAATATAACGTGTCGTAGCATCGACGAAGTAGCTAAACACCTCAAAGACATACACGAAAGCAAAATAGACTTAAACTGTGAGATCAAACTTCAACCGCATAGATTATCTGACGGCGACTACGTATGCGGTATCTGTGATACGAAATTGCCGTCTCTAACGAAACTGTGTAGACACACAACAACACATTACTTAAAATACACGTGCGACACGTGTGGACGAAGTTATACGACGCTCGAATCCTTGAGATATCATATACGGTGTAGTCATTCGGGGAAGTTTAAGTGTAGAAAATGTTGGGCGGAGTTTCCCACGGCAGAAGCGAGGAAACGGCATCAGCAAGAGACGAAGGCTTGCTGGTGTTTTTGCTGTGTCACATGCGGCGAAAGGTTCAAGTCTTGGGAGCTGAAGCAGAAGCATTCGGTTGAAGTTCACAGAAAAGCGATCATGTCGTACAATTGTGCGGAGTGCGACGTCTCGTTCCAAAGCCGACAGCTGTTCTATGCTCATCACAGGTTAAAACATTCTAACGATATTAATATCTGTCCCTGTTGCGGGCTGAAGTTTGTATCAAAGAAACGTTTGGAAGAACACGTGTCCGGACACACCGGTGAGAAGCAGTTCCAGTGCAACGTTTGTCATAAGAGTTTTGCGAGGATCAAGAGCTTAAAACAACATATGTGGATTCATAGCGACCTCAAAAGGTTTTCTTGTATCGTCTGTGTTAAACAATTTTCACAAAAAGTCAGTTGGCTAGGACATATGCGGTCTCATCACCCTGAGGAATCGCTAGATTTATAATCTGTGATATTAAAAATGTACTTTGTCTTCATAATCATTTCGTATATCATACGTGGGAAAATCTTGAAGTGTTCGCGTTTTGATTTTTTAGAACTTTCAGAATTCTCGAAACAAAATAATAACTGTTGTGTGGCTAAGGTCTTAAGGCAAGTGTAGATTTTCCGGTCTTAGAGGTGTCCATGGGCGACATTCCATGGCTTCGTATGGCACAAAATTCATCTTTAAAATTAGTGGTTATTGATCTAAACCTTAAAAGAAGCCTTATAGATTAGTATCAAATTAAATGGAGTGTCTGCAATAGAAGATATTTGGGTGCTCTAAAATGTTTTAGACTGAAAGAATCAAAGACAATTTTTGGAATGGAATAATGATGTGATTCTTTTCTTTTTTTAGGGCTAAGAAGAGAGATAAAGGAAATTGAGCGGAAAAACCCAAAGAGATTATTTGAAAGATCGGTCAGTCAGAATCCACAGCGCCGAAACGCGGTTTTAATTATTAGACATTCCACGGCGATTCCATTTAAAACTCGATTTAATAGAATCGTTTGTTCCTATTGCCATGACGAACTAGAATCTATGGATAGTTTAAGGAAACACGTCACAGATTGCCATACGAACGCTGACCACAACAGCGCGTTCTATAAAGTCGTTGATGATCTTAAAGTTGATATAAGTAACTTCAAATGCAACATGTGTTCGGAGAGTTTTGAAGGCGTAGACACGTTTATGACGCATATTTCTAAAAACCACAATAAACTCGTGAATTTTGACGTGCCGTTCGGCGTGTTGCCGTACAAACAAAACAAGGCCGGGCTCTGGACGTGCGTGGAGTGCGACAAGTTGTTTCGCGATTTCCCCCAAATCAACTGTCATTTGCGATCTCATGTCAAAATATTTACGTGCGAAAAGTGTGGCGCAACGTTCCTTTCGGAGCACGGATTAAGACAGCACGAGAGGCATTTCAAATGTTACACGTCGACGTACAAACCTCGATTCGGTAAAGCCCTAAAACATAGGAGTAATACAGAAATTATACTCAAGTGTTCGACGGCGCTGCCTTTTCGAATCTGGGGTCAGAATTTCAACTGTATGTTCTGTAGAGTCCAAGCGGGAAATCCGAATGGATTAAGAGCGCATATGGCGTCTAGACACGCCAATTTCGAAATCGGCCTAGTATTCAATAGACGACTGAACAAAGAATTCCTCAAAGTGGACATAACGAATTTGCAATGCAAACTTTGCTTCATTCACATAGATAATTTGGATGAACTACTGTCCCATTTGAAGAATGATCATAAACAGCCGATCAATTTCGACGCTCAGCCCGGCGTGTTACCTTTCAAACTGAACGACGGGTCGAATTGGAAATGCGTGATTTGTAAAATGCAGTTCGCTGATTTCATATCTCTCAAGAAACATACATCGGAACATTATCAAAATTACGTCTGTGATACGTGCGGGGAGGGATTTATCACTGAGGGAGCGCTGAGAGCACACAAACGTGTACCACACGACAATAAGTACAACTGTAGCCGATGTGTCGCAACGTTTTCGACGTTGGAAGAACGGAGTATCCACATGAAGTCTCAGCATACAACGATGCCTTATATGTGTATGCATTGTAAGGAGAAGCCTCGGTTCGCGACGTGGGAGCTGCGCAAGCGCCATTTTATGGAAGTACATAATTTTAAGCCTGGTGCTGATGCGTATGAGTGTACCACTTGCCATATGACGTTCAAGACGCGGTCTCAAAAGTACCATCATAATGTTAAATCGCATAGATCTAAAAAGGATTCGGATTATGGCTTTCCCTGCGGGCATTGTTCTAGAGCGTTCATGTCTAAATTGTCGCTAGATAAACATATTGCTAAAAAACATTTTCATATGTGATGTACAGATAGACAGCGTATTACAAAGACACTAATGCATTGGGGTATTATTGAAGTGAACTTCTTCGTCCATCTGTAGCATGTCGCGTGACGGTCGCCCGCGGAGTAGGGGTAAAACGAAAGGCGCTAGACAGAGCAGCCGAGGCCGATATGGCGGCGCCTATTCGCATCAGCTGACCGTGTCTTTTAATTAAATGTCCACAATACGAGAAAACGTTTGTCTTTTACCGTGGTTTCATAATATTTGTAGTACTGTGCTACTAATTTAACTATTACGATCGTATTCATAAGACTTAAAACAGACTTTAAAGCTTCACCAGTTAAAACGCTCGTTATTTTTATTAACGAGACTTGGAATTATTTTTAAAATTAGGTCAGTTATTTATTTAAACAGTGTTCGTGTTTGTAAATTATTATATAATTTGTAAATACATATTGTGTACTTAATAATAATTGTAATTTATGACCGCCGTACGCCGTTCCAAACCATTTGTAACCTTTGGGTTTTGTCGTAATGCTATTTTTGTAGGAATATAAATGGTAATTAAAAAAAATGGTTTTGTTTTGTTATAAGTTATATCGTTTCCATCTATACTGATATTATAAAGCTGAAGAGTTTGAACGCGCTAATCTCAGGAACCACTGGTCCGATTTGAAAAATTATTTTAGTGTTGCATAGTACATTTACCGAGGAAGGCTATAGGCTATACTATATTAAAAAAGGGTTCCTTACTAAAAGCCCAAAAGCCTCTGGAAGAAGTTAGTATCGAATTGAAATAATTTAATTTTTTCTCAAAGACAACGAATTCTCGAGAATGGTTTTTGTAATTAATACACACTCAAAATATCTGTATTCGAAGTTTCCTCAAAGTTATCTTTATCAATGAGTCTTTATAATATTTAAGATGCGGCGTGTTAGTTAGGGATGGGCAAATGAAAAAATATGTCGATACTAGCTAACCCAGCGAACGTCGTTTAGCCATATAAATGCAATGCGAATAAAATAGAGGAGTGAAAATTTGGGGTTGTATGCATAGCTGCATCAAAAAAAATAAAAACAAAATAGTAAAAAATATTTAGGGCTAGACTACTCTAAACATTCAGAGGGGTGAAAAAAAGATGTCCGATTTGCAGACTTGACCGACCCAGCTAATTTCCTTTTGCCACATAAATATATTGTGGTTAAAAAGTAGGGGGTGATTGAAGAGGGGTGAAAATTTGGGGTTGTTCGTATTTTTGTATGCTGTATCATAAAAAAATAAAAAAAATGTAGGCCTAGACCACCTTAAACATTTAGGGGGATGAATAGATGTTGTCCGATTCGCAGACTTAACCGATATGCACAAAAAAATTCACGAAAATCGTTCGAGCCGTTTCGTAAGAGTTTAATTATAAACACCGTGACACGACAATTTTATTAATTAGATATCGATGTTTATTAAAGAAAATCCGGATAATACTAATTAATAGATCTTTTTAAGAGCAACTAATATTTATGTCAGAAATCTGTCATTTTAAATGACAAAATTCATTAGAATTAAATCAGTGGCATTGTTTATGCGATAGGAAGGCAAACGAGCATACAGTTCGCCTATACTAAGCGATTCTCGTCGCCCATGGACACCTCCAAGATCAGTAGATCTAGAAGACGCGTTGCCAACCTTAAGGCCTTATTTTATTTTTATT
>JAOSYY010000006.1:268340-280604 GCA_025727935.1 Hebomoia glaucippe
TTAAAATACATGAATTGATTTAATTTTTTTAACAAGCCACTTAAGCATTGAGGACTTACTGAATCCTTGGAGAAGTGAGCGCCCATGGCCAAGTACTGGATAGAAGCTGACACCTCCATCTGTATTTGTTTCCGGACACTGTCCCGACATCCTCTGGACATAGTGATCCATTGTTTGGGGATGTTAACTGGATTCACGTTACCTAAAACGATAAATCTTAATATATATAAATTAAGTGTCGCGTTGTTTGTCCGGGATGAACTCCGAAACTACAGAACATTTTTGACGTTTTTTCTTTGAAATGAGTGCTATGCTCCAACTTAAGAGATAGGATAGTTTATTTATCAATTTATAGTCGCAATATTATTTAATTTGTATATTTGAGAGTCGAAATTATCTTTTATATAGAAATTCTGCTGACTAAATTAAATAGGTACTCAATAGGTGGCACTGCGTTAAAAGCACAAACGTTTAAATAATAATAATGCTTACTAATTACAATTTAATATAACAAAAACCTTAGCCACAGCAACGCATGGCCGGGTCATTTAGTATACATCATTCTCGTGTCAGTTTTATTTATAATCACCCCGAAACTGCTTGAGATATTCTGATGAATTGTACATAATTTGTTAGGTCTTCTTTATATACGATAAGAAGGCAAGCGTTCACTAGCTTATAGTAAGCGATTCCTGTCGTGATTGCTAAGCCCATTAAGGTTGGCAACTTACTAGATCCGGTCTTGGAGTTGTCAATGAACGACAGAAATCGTTTAGTATACTAATGTAATGTCGTTTGCCTTACTGTCGTACAAAAATAAAACATTAACTTTTTCAGGCATTTCTTTTTTCTAACTTTTCACCGTTCTACTATCAACCTTAATGAATTTATATATGTAGCTAAGGCCTTAAGGTTGGCAACGCGCTCTAGATATACTGATCTTGGAGGTGCCCATGGGCGACAGACATCGCTCGTTTGCCTTGCTATCACATAAATAAAAATACTTTTTTTTTTCGTAACTTTTCTCCGTTCTACTATCAACGTTAGATGTATTATAGCAAACGCTGATTTGCCATATACTCTTATAGGGACTTTCCTGTTTCTGATTATTAATACATTTTCCTTATAACTAGCAATACTCCGATGTTGCCATTTTGTTTAGGGGACGTACAAGTATTACGTAAGCACTACGGGAGACGGGGGGAGAAGGAAGGAGAGAGGGAGATAAAGAGAGAAAGAGATATATATATCCATTGCTATTCTTATACTAGCTGACCCAGCTAACGTCCTTTTGTTAAATAAATATACCGCAATTAAAAAAGGAGTTGATGATAGAGGTGGGTAAAAATTTGTATTTTTATACGCTGTATCATAAAAAAATAAAAAAAAAAATTTGTCCAAAAACTAGGGGTGGACCACCCTTAAAATTTTGGGCATTAAAAATAGTTGTTGTCCGATTCTCAGTTTTACTGAACATGCGTATAAAATTTTACGAAAATCGGTCGAGCCGTTTCGGAGAACTAGAATTACAAACACCGTGGCACGAGAATTATATATATTAGATGAATAAACACATCCATTTCTTTGTGACGTACTTTATCGATAGGAAAATAAACCTCAACTATTGACCTCAATTATTATTATCGTGAAACTGTGTAATGTTAAATAACTATTATAAAAACATAAATGCAATTAGACTATTCAGACGTACAATAAATTAGTAGGAACTGCGTGTCTGTATGTGCAATGAATTTACACAAAAACTAGCTTGTGCCGGCGGCTTCGGTCGCGTTCATTTTGATTTTTACACCTCAGGTTACATTATTGGACTTTTAGTACGAATGCCTAATTTTTAAAAACACAATATAGCCTTCTTCGATAAATGTACTAACCAACACTGAAAGAATTTTTCGAATCGGACCAGCGTTTCCCGAGATTTGTGCGTTCAAACAAATAAACCCTTCAGCTTTATAATATTAGTATAGATGGAATGTTCCATATCAATTGACACATATTCTAAAAGATGATTAAAATTATTTGCTTTTATATAATTAGTAGCATAGGTCCAAAGGTTAAAGAAACTTGGCAGATCCATCTCAGTATACATACATATAATGTGTTATTACAAAGTCTATAAGTATACAGGATGTTTGGGTACTGCTCCCGAAAACGAAGATGGGGGATGGTACTAACGACAGCTTTGATGATTTTACTAAAAAAAAAAAAAAACACCAGCAATGAAGTATGATAACAAAAACAGCTGGACTAAAACGATGGAGCGAAATAACGCTAATAAAACGTTTTAAAAAATATTCTTTTTAGTCAGGATCGAATTTTATTCCGTCACTTCATCAAAGGTGTCATTAGTACTTTCACCTGTCTTCGTTTTCAGGAGCAGTTCCCAAACATCCTGTATTATAAAAAATTCTTCAATTCTTTTGTCATGTCTCGATAGTCTATTTATAAAATATTTTTCATAGACAATGACATTTTTATATTGTGTAAAATCCTATAAGCTTAGATATACTATATCTTATCAAGATATATATTGTCATGATAGCTGATACATGTCAGATAAAGGCCATTATTATAATCTGGACTTAAAGTTTATAGAACCGTCTTTGTCACCTCGACCGACAAAAACGGTAGGTTTAAAAATATTACACACCGAGCTATCTCTACCCATGTATACGTACATACAAATAAAACAGGTGCGTCTGTTACTAATCGATGGGTCCTACGTATACGGGCCAAAGTAGCAATTTGTCCATTTTTACTTTTTTTCGTAAAATGTTGTACTTAATGACGTGCATTAAAAAAAATCGAATTTTTCAGTGGAAGCACGTTTTTTTGTTTCAATAAAAGGGCCTATGTAGCACAGTATATAATATATTGAAATCAAATATATCTAATATATAAAATTCTCGTGTCACAGTTTTCGTTGACATGCTCCTCCGAAACGGCTTGACCGATTTTGATGAATTTTTTTGTGCTTATTCGGTATTTATGAGAATCGGCCAACATCTATTTTTCATCCCTCTAAATTTTTTTTTATTTTTTAGACAAAATTTTTAATTTCTATTTTTTTATGATACAACATACAAAAATACATACCACCCTAAATTTTCACCCCTAACATTTATATATTTATGTGGCAAAACCACGTTTGTAGGGTCAGCTAGTAATATATTGAAATCAAACTTTAAACGCCTCTACTGAAAAGTAGTCATTTTTCACATTAGCCCATACATGGGAGCCATCGTAATATTAAAGTAACCGTTTTTTACTAAACGCATATGGATACACGGTACCCATGCCAAGACAACTGCTTTTTCAATTCTTGTCTCTTTGTTCGATCTAGTTTATCTCGAAACGGCTGGACTGATTTTGAAGGGACTTTCACTGGCAGATAGCTGATATAATGAGTAACTTAGACGTACCTATATTTTAGGAATTCTATTTAAATTTAAGTAAATAATTGGAAAATAACTAATCCACGTAACGCGTACAGTAATTGTAATGAACGCTGCACTTTTCGTCCTGTAGACACGTCTTAAATACAAAAATTTCATTCAAATCAATCCAGCATTTCAGGTGTATTAAACACGCACAAAAGATTTATATAATATGTAGAAATCGTATCTGTACATTAAATTAATTTACTTAAAAATAATACGACAGCCAACTAGAAGTGGTTGGCAAAATCGACATGAACGCGAACAAAGCTATGCGCAAAAATTAGTATAAAAAATTAGCCTACTAATAATTTGAGGTCCACATAAATACATTAAAAGGAATGAAATTTATACATAACATTAATTCTATCAAAAACTTTGTAGTACATATACATATAAGGATGATTACTAGCTATCATAAATAGACGATTTTATATGGATGAAATTTAACACAGACCCTTTATAAGTGAAGTATAATAAGAATAATAAAAAAATTGTGTGTTATTAAAAACTAGACCTAATAAAGGGTGTTTGCGGACTGCTCCCGAAAACGAAGACAGATGATAGTACTAGTACTAATAAGTAAACCCTTTGATGAAGTGACGGAAAGAAAATCGGTCCTGACTAAAAAAAACACATTTTTAAACACTTTTTATTAGGATTACGCTCCGCTACACAAAACAATAGTTTCATAAAAAAAACATTACATTACTATAAAAAAGGAACCAGCAATGAAGCATGATAACAAAAACAGCTGGACTAACATGATGGAGCGAAACAATTCTAATAAAATGTTTTAAAAATATGATTTTTTTTGGTCAGGATCGAATTTTATTGTGTCCCTTCATCAAAGGTGTCTTTAGTACTATCACCTGTCTTCGTTTTTGGGAGCAGCCTCCAAACAGCCTCTCTAGACATTAGTTACAGTCAATAATAGCAAGTACTTTATAAATAATTGTATATCCCGTCTATTTAAGCGCCTAAACAGTTGGATGCAGATTTTGATAAAATTTTTGTATTTAAGATGTATGCAGAGAAGTCTGTCGAAACCACAAATTGTTTTATAACAATATTTAAAGATTTTTGTTATTATAAAAAAAGACTAAATTATAGAATGTCAATAAAATAACCTGTAACCTAGTCAGCAACACAGACACTTTTCTATGTCTGTTTTTCTATCGGACAGTGTGTTAAGCAGTTATACCCTGCACAAACTACAATTTTCTAAAATTCCCATTAAAGAAAATTATACAAAATTCATATCTCTGGAAATTTTTTAAATTAATTTAGTTTAATATTCAATTTTAGTTACATATTATATAAAATTCTATCACAATGTTTGTATCTAAAAACCTCCAAAAGGGCTTAACTAGTTTTTTTGAATTCTCGTATCTATATTCAGTGGAACTATGAATCGGTCATAATCTATCTTACATATCAAAATAAGTTTTGCTTGACAAAGTTAAAATTAATTGAAATAGGTCTCTATGATCCTAAAGATGTGATATGTGTATTAATATATATTGCATCATAGCATTGATAACACAATAAAATACAGTCAAATTGAGACACTCCCTCTTTTGAAGTTGGTTGAAAATTACACATTTAGTAATTTACAATAAAATTTAAATTCATTCTCATGTTTCGACAGAAAATTTAAAAAAATACGACCTAAATTGCTTGGACAAAATAAATTCTCTTATTATATTAGGTATGACAACCGACAGTAGAAAAATAAAATTATTTTATTGGTAATTTATGTCGTGGCTATACAAAAGACGGTGACAAGCGTTTTTGACGACAAAGGCCATTAAAGAAACAAAAACAATGACAATTGTGACCTTGAATCCGTAAAATGTTAGAAACAAATAAAAACATTCAAGATTTAAACAATTAGAACACGAGGAGGCAGTTTCATTTCTACCTTCGTATTTTTCTGTATCACATGGTTAATTATATTTTTAAATATAAATAAGTTGCTTACATTGTGTGGCAAAAGCAGCTGAGCAGACCGCCAAGAAGAAAGCAAGCGAGAGCATCTTCATTTTCCTATATCACAGCAATTTGACGATTATAATTAAAATTAATACGCGTTACAACACTGTCGTTTGAGAAGTGCCTTTACACACACTGGCGCAGAAGGCTACTTATCAAATCGAAAAACAAAAACTATTTAGCGTTTATATTGCTCCGATTACCTAAACTGCGCAGTGATAATTGTTAAAACCATACCGTATTGACAAGTGCCTCAGAATATTACAATGACACATGACGCGGGAACGAGATAGAAGATTCGAGGGCGTCGAGGTTTTGTGTTCCGAACGGGTTTATGGAATATTTCGCCCAATTAAAACCCGTTTCGGATGTCTTTTAGGTGTTTTTTTATTATAACATCAATGTCCAATATCTTTGAAGCGCCTAAATAATAATAAAACAAAAGAACAATGCGTTTTGAGGCTGTTGATGTAACATGAAGAAATATCTTGAAACACAATACCTCAACGTTCTTTGTGCGAACTACGGTATGCCAACAGCGGGGAGGGGAATTGTGTGCTGCCAACTTTGTAATAATCCATACTCTTAAGATAATATTTTATTCAGTTCACCTTATTCTAATTAGAGAAATGTAAATAAATTATATGACTTCACTGTTTAGAAATAATTTGTAAAACTATAAATGGCGTCACGTGATATTTATTAAAATAAATATTTAAACAATGAGTCAGTGTTGGAAATTCTATTTTATCAACCGGCTACCCTAGTATTAGTAGCCAACTTCACTGATACTAACCTTTGTATCTCGCTGTCAGTACTACGCGGAAAATATTGATAACTCATTCTATAAAACATTTTGTTTTGTCCCTTGTAGGACACGAGCATTTTATCGCAATTCTTTGTCGAAGTCGCCTTCTGCGCCAGTGTGTGTAAAGGTAGCACTTTCGACGGTTCGTCAAAGCATTCCTAATTTACGAAATTGAAACGCATTATATTATCGGTAAGTAATTTTGATTATTAATTATGCAAGTGTCAAAAATAGAATGTTCCTTTTCTTGTTCGAAATTAAAATAAACCTCTCGTAGTTTTTCTTTTGTATTCTGGATTTAAGATTTTGTCTTGTAAGCGATACGAATTAACGATTTTGTGTTATCGAAAATTTAATTGAGGGTATTACAAATATTACGATTTCAATCTACGTACAATAATCCTTTTATCAATCAATAAATCAGTGTTAATAGCTTTAATAACCAATATTTGTTATCTGTAATATTAGACTAAAAAATAATGTAACACAGATAACATAGATTTAAAATTTTTTTTTTATTTTATCATTTTGGATTGGAAATAAGGGTTTTAAGATAACAATGTACCATGGAGTCAACAGTTTTTAATCTTGTGATGTAGTTTATTTTCGTTTTTGTATATAAATATGGTATTTGTGTATGCAATAATAAATGTAATTTACATAAGGTTGTAGGTTAAATGTTACTTGTCTATTATCTTAATGTTATTATTTCAACAAACATGTTATTTGTTATATATTCTTGTGCATCGATGTACTTTCGAAACTCTACAGATTATAAATTATTATTCATCGACATAAACTGAATGGGGTGGGAGCACATGATGAATTGAGAACTTTTGGAAGTACAATATTAGGTGCGGTATTTTAATATTTTATGCAAGTCTTATGATTTACAATTAGGCCTTATTTTTGATTTATAAAATTATTGATAATATTATTTTAGCAAAATGAAGGCCATCATTGCAGCAGTATCTTGCCTCTTGGCATTGTCCACCATCTCTGCTGAGACATGTTTCAACGATGTGTCTATGGGCTGCGGGCAGGCTTCAAATAGTCTTGGTAAGATATTTTTTTTTAATTGATGAAGACTGTGGCTAGTATTAAGTTTGTGAAACTACCTACATTATATTTTGAAAAACTATAGTTATAAATGATTAAATACTTCATAGAAACTTTTGAATTTGAGTTGCTAAATATTTAAAATACAAATACAGGCTCGTAAATTATTTATCTGTATTCACCAGTACTGTCAAAAACTTCTACAAAAAACAAGTGTTAAATTTTCAAGATGTTTGCATTTAGATATTATAATATAGAAAAAAATTCAAATTTATATTATTTATTTCTCTAAGGCCAATTTTGAGAAAAACAAAAGTTAACCAAGTGTCAAATATATTTAAGATATAAGAATATAAGCAAACATTGAACATAATTAATTCTCAAGGTTGAAGAGGAGAGTTTAAATTATATCTAAATAACTAAATAAAATTGTTGTGTCCATTTGTATTTGTATATGAAGGTATACACGGTACATACAGTGTGTTTGTGGACTTCTCCCGAAAACGAAAACGGGTGATAGTACTAATGACATCTTTAATGAAGGGCGAAAAAAAAAATCGATCCTGACTAACAAAGAGATATATTTTTAATACTTTTTATTAACATTATTTACGCTCCATCTTGTAAGTACAGCGAAATGAAACGATAGTTTCATAAAAAATACATACTTTATTAAAAAAAAGAACCAACAATGAAGCATGATCACAAAAACAACTGGACTAACATAATGGAGCGAAATAACTCTAATAAAACGTTTTATAAATATGAATGTCTTTTTTAGTCAGGATCGAATTTTATTCCGTCCCTTCATCAAATGTGTAATTACTACAATCACCTGTCTTCGTTTTCGGGAGCAGTCCCCAGACATTTATTAGTATAGATGATTAAATTTTAAAATACATGAATTGATTTAATTTTTTTAACAAGCCACTTAAGCATTGAGGACTTACTGAATCCTTGGAGAAGTGTGCGCCAATGGCCAAGTACTGGATAGAATTTTATTCCGTCCCTTCATCAAAGGTGTCATTAGTACTATCATCAGTCTTCGTTTTCGAGAGCATTCCCCAAATAACCTGTATATATTTAAACAATTTTTCTACAATTTTTATCTGTCCGCCTGTTCCGGCCAATCTAGGAAATGGCTGGACCGATTTCGACGGGGCTTTGGTAGATGATGTAATAAAGAGCGGCTTTAGTAGAAATTTAATTTATTTTCTCTTAAATCATAGCAAGCAACTATTGCACGCGAAAAATGTCGCGGCCAAAGCCAGTTTTATATAGAATCATTTCAATTATTTTCCCTAACCACGATTTCGACATATGGCTTAAATTATCTGTTTTAGATAAGTGTTAGGTATATATATTATCTCGTCTAGATACATCGAGTGGTATGACTAAAAATATTCTCCGCTGCAACAATGTGTTTAAAACACTTTTGATCGACTCACATAAAAAACTATATGTATAAACAAACATAAATTATAATAAACTTATAGGTAATAAATGAGAAGATTTTGGAATTTTTAAGTTCCAATTTTTATTAGGATAATAAGTATGAATAAAAAAACGCGGCATTATAAATGATAATATCACAATAAGCTGATAGAAACAAACACATCAATCGGTCAACACCAATATTTCTAATTGACAAATTTTCAACCATAGACAAAATTATTTAGCTGTCAGCTGCGTTTCGTTATTCCACGTTTTATGTCGTCTCCTGGTCCTAAGCTACCACCCCACCAATTTTCAGCCAAATCGGTTCAGCCGTTCTTAACTTATAAATAGTTTAACTAACACGACTTTCTTTTATATATATATATAAAATAGCCTAACTTACTCCTTCTTACTTCAGCCATCTGCCAGTGAAAGTTGCATCAAAATCGCTTCATCCGTTTCAGAGATTAACCGGAACAAACAGACAGAAAAAATATGATTATAATGTTATTTTTGTATATGTACGAAACTAACACGGTAATGTTTTTTTGTATACAGGGTGTTTGGGGTCTGCTCCCGAAAACGAACACAGCTAATAGTACTAATAACACCTTTGACGATGCTAGGGAAAAAAAATCGATCCTGACCAAAAAAAACATTTTTAAAACGTTTTATTAGCATTATTTCACACTATCGTGTTAGTCCAGCTGTTTTTGTTATCATGCTTCATTGCTGGTTCTTTGTTTTCAAGTAAAGCAATGTATTTTTTATGAAACTATCGTTACATTAAGCTATACTTACAAGATGGAGCGTAAATAATGCTAATAAAGTGTTAAAAATGTATTTTTTTACTCAGGATCAATTTTTTTCCGTCCCCTCATCAAAGGTGTCAGAAGTACTATCAACCGTTTACGGGAGCAGTCCCCAAACTGTATATCATTGACGAGATATTTTTTGTAGCTCTACCAAGTTGTAACGCCATTTACGGACATTACGGGCGCCAGGGCAACGTGGCAAACGAAATGCAAGCGTACGCCAACCTCCATCTCCGCAGATCCTACGAATATCTGCTCTCCGCGGCATACTATAACAACTACCAGACAAACAGAATGGGCTTCAGTAAACTATTCAAGAAGTTGTCCGACGAAACCTGGGACAAGACCATTGAACTGATTAAGCATATTACGAAGAGAGGTTAGTAATTTTTTGAAGGACGTTCGCGTTTTTAGCCTATTGGCTATTAAAACTAACTTTACACAGTTCACTTATATAAAGCGGTCTTTGTCGACCATGGACAGCTCCCAGATCAGTAGATTTAGACGCGTTGCCAACCTTAAGGCCTTAGTCACATTAATACATTTTTTTGACATTTTGTTGCTTGCCGGCCTTTTTTTATTTTTTTTTTATTTCGAGTATTCGGATTATTTCTTCTTCATAAATCGCCGAACATTCCAGAGCATTACTCTATGGACGCCTAAGTTTTGTTATTAGTATTCGACATGTTAGAGAACGAATTACTTAAAAATAACAAAATGAGACTTTAATGGTACTTAATCCAATCGTTAAAACGTTTTGGATGGTTTATTTTTAAATTAAACGAAATGCACAGGTGGCAGTATGGACTTCGCTCGTCGCAGCGTGCAAGAGACCGCTGTTAGGAACAGCACTATCGAACTTCAAGAATTGGAGTCGTTAGCTCATGCCCTGGACACCCAGAAGGAGATCGCTGAACGCGCTTTCTACATTCACCAGGAGGCCACCAGGAACAACCACAAAACCCACGACCCAGAGGTAAGAGACGGAGATTATTTAACACTACCCAACCGGACCCGACTCAAAGACAAAAATTTCAATTTAATTAAAAATAAGATCTAATGAACTATATCGTAAATGTAAACTATTTTCGAATCCAATTAAACGCACAGAAATCATCAAATTCGGTCCAGCCGTTTAGGACCAAATTGTAAATTTAAACCATTCTCGAATCCAGTTCAACATATAAAAATATCTCCAAATCAGTTTAGCCGTTTAGGAGATATATATCATGGTGATGAAATCATCTAAATCGATCTAGCCGCTTCGCGTCCATTAGAGGGTACACACAGGCAAAATTTTATAATAGATCTTTTTGTATACATTGAGAAACCATCTGTTATTTTGATGTAGGATACAATTTATATGATCAGCGTGTTTGTTGCGGTTAAGCCCCGAATTGGCTGAACCCTTTTTGAACAGACTCCCTGGCCTACTGTCAATGTTATAAGATTAGCCATTTTTATCCGAGCGGATTTTTTTTTTAATTATAAATATTAATAAAATACATTACATTACCATCTGCCGGTGAAAGTCTCGTCAAAATCGTTTCAAACAAACAAACACAAAAATTGTAAAAAGCGGGTATTTTAATATTACAAACATACACAAATTTTATATATCTGTATATCTATATAAAAAATAATTTATTATTTACAGATTGCTCAATACTTGGAAGAAGAATTCATTGAAGACCACGCAGATACGATTAGGAACCTCGCCGGACACACGTCCGACCTCAAGCAGTTCATTGTACAGAATGACGGAAATGACTTGTCCATCGCTCTGTACCTGTTTGACGAGTACCTACAAAAAGCCGTTTAAAATATTAATCTACTATATATTAATATTTAATCCTGTTTTAATTCATAATCAAAAAAATATTTTAAATAATCTAAAATCTACCATATAGTAATGTTAGATGCAAGAAAGAAAACTTCTACCATTAACTACCATTTAGTAGGTTGCTCTTGTTTTTTGTACAAACTGTAGGCTTTTAGTCGTCTGACCTAAACTCAAATTTTTTGCTTCAGCAAAAAAAAAATATTGTGATAAAAAAAATTAGATAGATTTTAATTTTCATTTGTATTTAGTAGATTACTGGCAACATTATTGCGTACAAATCATAGGCTGTTATGTTATTCCAATTTTTTTTTGTACATTTAGTTTCAAATAAATTTTTAATAGCCTTTAAGTGTTTTATTTGTCTTGAGTGTTCTAAAGCCATCGTCATAGCATGAAGAATATAGAACCTCCTTTTTTAGTCTGTTAATAAAACCGTGACGCCAGAGCACCGGGCTCAAGTTCCGATCGGAACGCGTTGTATTTTCAGAATGTGTGTCTAGTACTTTTGTTTCTGAATGATTATCGCGTTTTTAGCCTATTGGCTATTAAAACTAACCGGATTTTTTGGAGCAAGGGTGCCCCTACTAAAACTCGGGGGCACGATGTTGCTCGCCAATCTGGTGCGTACGAAACGCCAATTTACACGTCGACCTAGAGCTCCCGACCTTAAGTCAATACTTTAAAGAAGCGTCCGAACGATACTTTAAAAAAGCGGCTTTACATCCGAACCGCTTGGTGGCCCGGGCCGCCGACTACGCCGCGTCCGCGAACCCCTGCTGGAGGAGCCCGCGTAGCGTCCTCAGCGATCCCGCCGACTCCCTAAGCAAGGCCGTAGAGGCCTTGCTCGCGATC
>JAOSYY010000006.1:282534-292538 GCA_025727935.1 Hebomoia glaucippe
TTTAAATTTTTTTTTATTATATGCCAAAGAAGTATAACTTCTGACGCGTGTACATAAGTACACACACCATTTTTTTTATATGTTACAACATTGGGAATTAATAACTTCCGTTTGTCCGTCTGTATCAAGAGGCTAAGCTCCGAAAGTACTTAACGGGGTTTCTTAGCGTTAACTATATTTTCTTCTATATAAATAAACCATTAAATGAAATCAGACTCAGCAAAGTTAACTAATAATAATATAATCTATTATACAAGAAGACTAGACTTAAAGTGCAGACAAAAGATTAGTATAAAATCAAATTGTATTATTCAAAATATAGTTCAAGAACAGCTGGACCATTTTTTCATATTAGGTGGGCAAATGGGTATATGGAAAGTGATTACGGATGCCCATGGACATTAGCAGAACCAGGAACTTGGAGACGCGTTGCTAGCCTTTCGAAAAAGAATATACTGGTGTCTTAAAAGCCACCATACCTAACGATACAAACTGTTAGTACATTGAAACGGTGAATAAATTTTCAGACATAATATCTACCATCTCGGACAACTGTCAACTCATACAGAGTATTTTACTGATGAATGCAAAAATTATTGCTACACATGCAAAGCCAGGACTGCCCACTAGTTGGAAGTATGTTGAGTTTCAAGAAGGAAACTTCTCAATTAGAGATATCAATTAAATTACAAGATATTTAGACGTGTTGTGTTGTTATGGCCGAAAATAAAAACTAAATACAAATTCAAACATTAGATTAGTAGTCATGACACAATTTGTCACGCAGGGATTATACAGTCCGGAGAGCATATCTGAAGATTATCTTAATATATATAAATTATGTGTTACATTGTGTGTCCGGGATGAACTCCGAAACAACTGAACCGATTTTAACGGTTTTTTCTTTAAAATTAGTGCTATGCACAAACTTAAGAGATAGGATAGTTTATTTACCGATTTATAGTCGCAATATTATTTTATTTGTATATTTGAAAATCAAAATTATCTGTCAGCTCCAAACGATTCTAACAGATGACAATGTCTGTTGACTAAATTGAGTAGGTATTCAATAGATGGCTCTGTGTTAAAAGCACGAACGTTTCAATAATAATAATGCTTACTAATTACAATTTAATATAACAAAAACCTTAGCCACAGCAGCGCGTGGCCAGGTCATCTAGTTATATTATATACGAGTTCTGTGTTTATTATAATTCGTATAAGTAAACTACAGTGAACTAAACATTGTTATATCACAGAGTTAATTTTATTATTAATAGTGTATTTTCTAGTCTGTACAAACCTTACGGAAACCATTGGGCAGCATGTGGCGGGTTTTCTTGTTTGAACCGTAACCGATGCTTGGCATCAAGTACTGTCCCTTAAAACGCCTACGGACTCTGTTGTCGATACCTGAAATTTATAAATGACGAATTAAGTTCAACAGTCTCAGTTTCCGTTTAATTATCACATACTACCTGACCTGGGGAAGTTTGTTCCGACTTAGACAGTAACTGGGCAGATTTTGGATTATATTAAGATCAATTTTTATGATTAACAAAAAAAGTTCAAAAGTATCCTATGTCCTAAACTACCTCCGCACCGATTTCGGGTCAAATCGGTTCAACTGTTCTTGAGTTATAAATAGTGTAACTAACGTGACTTTTATATATAGAGATTTGAAATAAACATTATTTTTTAGATTCGAAAGAATTATACTTTTCATACTACTCATCAATCATTTTGTAAAATAATATAGAAAAAACTTTTTGATAGAGATATTTATAGACAGGACACAAGACACATAGAATATTCAAAATGGAATTCAATTATATATATATTTATAGCTATATTAGTTTTGTATTGTGTAAATATTGGAAAACCAGGAAGATTTTAGTTGGTTTTCTCTCTTAGTACTTTGAGAGCCTATGTAGCTCGTAAGCAGAGTAACTAATTAACGGCGATAGCCACATAACCTTCTTCCGGTGTAAGTGCAATTCCTATTCATTAAAAAATAAGCCATTTAATATATATAAATAAAATATAATTGGGAAAATTTATTTGTGATTATTTTATAATCTTGTTAATAAAACTTAGTTGTCTCCACTAATATGACCAAGACACCATGTACAAGTGCATCGGAATAGGGTTTAGTAGACTTTCTATAGCAAGGTAACAAATTGTGATTAACATATTGAGAATGTGTAACACAGAGTGCCCTTGCATTGATATCGAAATAGACTTCATAATACAAAATTCTATTAGAACAATATGTACCAGCGTGTTATAATTTTACCGTGGAAGTTTCAAGATAACCTAAAAAGTTTGTATAAAAATAAGGTTCTGAACTAATATTAATAATATTATAGAGATAGTTACGAATTTAAATCCATATTAGACAATATTTATGAATAATATAAATAACTCTTGTTGACGATGAACAAATGTGCTCAACTTAGTAATAACATATAAGCATACCTCTAGGTTTACGCCAGTTGCGTTTAAGTTTGTCATAGCGATCCGATTGATGTCTGATGAACCTTTTCGTCCTCTTTTTGACGATAGTCGGTCTATATACCGGTCTGATGGCCATTGTAAGTTTGTTTCGTTAGCGAAACTCGGCTGTGAACCACGCGGTGACACGGCCGCACAAAAAGGAAGAAGGAATAGACAACAGCAATTCCTAGAGGGTATGTGTGTTTTCCATGTCAAGTTTTTAATGAAAAATTATAAAAACTTTTTGTTGTCATTGGTTATATTATAATATGTTAAATTTTAAGTATTATCAAAACTGACTAATTTACGTGTTCTCTATTTACGCTTTAATAAGTAATTCTTTTATGAAATTTATTTTCAGATTTAAATATTTGTTTATATTTAAAGAAAAGTAAAACATTCATAAATTACTGTTGAAATAAATTTTTTTCATTGCCAATATTATATCGTAATCTTGTAATGTATATATTTCAACAAAAAATTGTAAATGAAATAATTTATAATCTCGTTTTCGGTGTGGCCGGATGCCTATGTTATCTGTATCTTACTATAGACAATAATTTATGACATAACAATTATTGTACAGTTGGAAATAGAAAACAATCCCATTTCTCTATGCCACAGACGCCAAATGTCGCCATCGATCAATGACATTTTGTGAAGTTGAATTTATTGATATAAAGCGTTAATGTAAATAATAAACAATTCCAATTTAAACGTCGGCTTCCAGTCGATATGTATGCCAAGGGCAAAGGCTCTACGGTACCTTCGGACGCTCAGGCTCGCGAGAAGTTGGCCCTCTATGTGTACGAATACTTACTGCATGTTGGGGCACAAAAAGCGGCGCAAACTTTCCTCTCAGAAATACGATGGGAGAAGAATATAACGCTCGGAGAACCCCCCGGGTTTCTCCACTCGTGGTGGTGTGTGTTTTGGGATCTATATTGCGCAGCGCCGGAGCGCCGGGACACATGTGAACACTCGTCAGAAGCTAAGGCATTTCACGACTATGGCTTCGTTAATTCAGGATATGGGGTTAATGGAATCGGTCACAATGCAGGCCCGGCGCCTCCTAACGACGGTAAGCGTGCTATTTTTAACATTTTTCCGCTAGCAAACATGTTATTTGTCTGTACAAATCCATTTTCTAGGGCACAATGTTTCTTATCTTTTTGTGCAAATAATGTTGTGTTTTCGATGTTTTATGTTCGGATATAATTAGTGTACGTCGCCAAATTATCTATGACTTAAAAAGCACTTTGAATTTTTAATACATTCAGGCGCAATAATAAGTAATATTTCTTGAGTTTTGTACACATAAATCTGTCATAATTAAATACTTCTAATCTTATTAACACATTCAGTACATTATAATTGCAGTTGGCATAGATGTTTGCTGTTATAATTTTAATCTTGTCATTTTTAATTCTCAATATATGATGAGTTTTCTACAGAAATTTCTTATAGTTTTATTTGTGAAGTATATGATTTACTTGATTATAAGTTACTGTGTCATATTTTAGCTTATGTTCCACTAGGAGAGGCCAATATCACAAATGTAGTTATTCATGTCAAACTTATTTCATATTTTTTCTCTCTAAGATGATAATTGGTCCCTTTCACTTCCGCTAATCATATTAATACTGACATGATCGCTTGTTTATGCAAGGTTATTTTGACATTTATTTTCTCAACTAGGTTTTTTATAAAATAGATATAAAAGTAAAATACAAAAATAAAAATTGTATAAAAAAACTTAATCTGGAAGACCACCAGCAGCGGAGCTTGGCCCGAGTTACCGATGGTTAGGGCCTCAGAGAAAGAAACCTTCTGACAATTCATGCTGTGTCTAGGAGTACTGCCTTCTGCATCTCTCTCTTGATCCAAATATCTAGGGAGAGACTTTTTAGATTACATTTTTTATTATTGAGGCTTACCGACTAGATACATACAATTAACCTACTATTAAATTATATATAATATAATCTATGTATAAATCTAGCTTACAGATAGAAAACATTACTATGATAGAAACAAAAACATGTATTTACTAGCTGTCCGAGCAATCATCGTTTTGCTCTATAAAAATTAGGGGTTCTATGTATTGTTAAACACTGTATTTTAAAACTAACAAAAATGATGTCTAAATAATAAAAAAAAAATTGGGGATAGAACACCTGTACACTTTCGGGAATAAGAAACATAGTAGCCGATTCTCGGACCTACCGAATATGCATGTAAAATTTAATAAGAATCGATTGAGCTGTTTCAGAGGAATATGGGAACGAACATGAAAAATCTTAATCTATATGTATTTCTAACTCAAGCTTATATATAACAAAATTTATAGTTTTAAGTAGAGTCATCATATGGTTTTAATAGGTCTATTTTAATAGCACCCTTATCACTTAAGGCATACTTACCGAATATACATTTAAAATATCATCAAAAACAGTCAGGCCGTTTCGGAGCATGATAACTAAAATTGTGACACGAGAATTTTATATATTATTAACTGACTCGCCACATAAATATATCGGATTTAAAATGTGGGAGTCGATTGAGGGGTGAAAATTTGGGCTTGTATGCATTTTTATATACTGTATTATAAAAATAAAAACGAAATATTTTGTTTAAAAAAGTAAACAAAAATTTAGAGGTTGTTCGATATTTAGCCCTACTGAATAGGTTTAAAATTCCATCAAAATTGGCCGAGCCGTTACGTAGCAGTGTGGTAACTAAAACTGTGACACGAGAATAGAGCAGTGAAAATTTAGGCATTTATGTATTTTTATATACTGTATTATTATCTAATATATAAAATTTCCATGCCACAATGTTTGTTCGCATACTCCTCCGAAACGGCTCGACCGATTCTTATGAAATTTTACATGCAATTTATTTATATGGACGAAATTTTTTGTTTTCATTCTTTTATAATGTGGCATTAAAAATACACACAACCCACAAATTTTATATATTTAAGTGGCAAGACGACGTTCGCTGGGTCAGTTAGTGAAAAATAAAAACTAAGTATTTTGTCCAAAAATTAAATAGTGAATGTTTGGTCTGGACAACGGTTATCACTTAGGAGTATGAGAAATAGATAGTAGCCGATTCTCGGAACTGATACATTTAAAATCCCATCGAAATCGACTAAGCCGTTACGTAGCAGTGTGGTAACTAAAACTGACACGAGATTTTTATGTATTAGAAACATTAAGACACATCTAAAGTAGTCTTATTGAACACGGCTTTGTATTCCAGGAATGGGCGGGGGCGGAATGCCACCAGGTTTCTTCCCGAACTCCTCGCTCCGACCGTCGCCACCAGCACCACATCCTGGCTCGCAACCGTCACCACATGGACCCCAACCCCAATTGATGGGGTCTGGGCAGCCGTTTATTGGACCCTGGTACTCCGGTGGACCACGATCTGCTGTTCGAATGGGCATGGGCAACGATTTTAACGGACCTCCAGGTAATATAATTGTTAGCGAGTGTTACGATTATATTTTTATAAGCCTGGAACGGCTGAACCGATTCAGGTGAAAATTGTTGTGGATAGCTTTGAACTCGGAGACGGACATAGAATATTTTGTATTTTTGGATATATATTTTTTAATTTTTGTCGTTTTTTTAATTTTTATATACTTCAAATTAAGGTCGATTATAATGAAAGTTACAGCTATTTGTCAGTCGAAAACCCGTGAAAACCAGCGCAGTCGTTTGGGATATTGGTCGTAACAAACGTACGGATATGTAATATACAGTTATTTCGATAAATGTAGTGTTTTTCTTGATTCACGTGAAAGTAACGTGCCTACGAAACGGCTGGACGTTTTTGATGGAATTTTGACTGGTAGATGGTTATTTTAATGTAGATTTACGCGGGTGATACCGCGTGGCAACGCTGCTATACAATACCCGCAAACGTCGTTTTGCCACATAATAGGGGTTGACTGTAGAGGGGTGAAAATTGGGGGTTGTATGTATTTTTATATGCTGTATCATAAAAAAGTTAAAAATAAATATTTAGGGGTGGATTACCCTTAACATTTAGGGGGATGAAAAATAGATGTTGTCCGATTCTCATACCTACTGAATATGCATATGAAATTTCATAAAAATCGGTCGAGCCGTTTCAGAGGAGTATGGGAACGAACGTTGTGACACGAGAATTTTATATATTAGATATATTTTTTTTAATGTTAGATCTTTTCTTTAGGACAAGGAATGATGGGTAACTCGTTGGAGCGGGGTGGTGGGGGCGGAGGGGGGATGCTGGGCGGTCCACGCATGACGCCACCGCGGCCCGGCATGGGTCCCATGAGCCCCGGTGCATATGCGGCCGGCATGCGAGGCCCACCGCCACAAGGTGCAGGTCAGTTGTTGTTCCCGTCTAAACTGCTGAATCGATTTTGATGGATTTTGTTATAGATAGGATGCTGGCTATGGCCAATTTGTAAGGTGAGAAATGCGGGTGCGAGGGGTTGAGTGTTGGTTTTATTGGTATATTTTGCTATCTAAATTGCTGAACTGATTATGATAAATTTTAGTATAGTTGGAAATGGCCAATCTTGGTAAAGAAATGAAAGATGAGGTTGAGTGTCTGTTTTATTGATATGTTTGCCCGTCTAAATGGCTGGACCGATTTTGATGTATTTAGGTTTAGCTAAAAGGTACGTGTAGAAATGGAGAAGATTGTAACATTTCTAAGGTCTGATCGACAATTAAGTTCGCATCACTGATAGTACTTCCTGATTACTATGTAGGTTTTATTCAAATCGGTTTAGCTGTTTTGAATGCTTATAACGAATGCCAAACTGAGCGAAGCTACTTTGTTTATACGATACGCACGTAAATTACTGAATGGATTTTAATGTATTTTTGCATAGATGGTGGTTGGTACCTGATTTTGGATGAAATTTATGTATACAAAAACATTATATCATCTATACTAATATTATAAAGCTGAAGTTTGTTTGTTTGAACGCGCTAATCTCGGGAACCGTTGGTCCGATTTAAATAATTACTTCAGTGTTGGATAGTACTTTTATCGAGGATGGCTATAGGCTATATTGTATTTTCAAGAAAAAAATAGGGATCCTTACTAAAAGTCAAATAATAATCCAAAGTGTTATAATCGACATGAACGCGAGCAAAGCCGCTGGCAGGAGCTAGTTTTTGTATTAATTCATTGAATGTACAGACAGACAGGCGGTTTCTTATGACTTATTATATGTATAACAGAGAGAAATTCTTTAAATGTCTATAATTTGTTTTTGAAATAAATTTTAATGAAACAGACTACATTACTCCGGATACATTCAGTGTGCTTTAGAACACTGACAAGATTAGTTTAATAGTTTCTGAGATTAGTGTGTACATACATACAGACAGACAAAAAAAGTTTTAAGTGTGAGGGATTATAATAATTATTGTTCAACCAGGTATGCCACCAATGGGAATGGGTCCGAGAGGCGCATGGGCGGGTGGTAGTGGGTCGGCCGGGGGCTCCGCGCCTCTAAACTACAGCGGGGGCTCCCCGGGCGCGTACGGGGCTCCCCCGGGGTCGAACGGCCCGCCGGGGCCCCCGACGCCGATAATGCCAAGCCCGCAGGACTCTTCTAATTCAGGTGAGTCGGTTTCAAGCCTGTTGCTTTTGGTGTTGGTATCACTTGTGACGAGGCGTGACTCAAGTTTGAGTTGGGTTTTGAGAGGCCGAAAATTACGATGGTTCCCAAAAGGTTAGGATTAGCTGACTAAAGCTTTTGGATATCAAGTTGTGTTGGATTAAGATCAAGTTGTGTTGGAACCTGACTCAAGTTTGAGTTGTATTTTGAGATGCTGAAAATTACTACGGTTCTCAAAAGTTTAGGATTATCTGACTAAAGCTTTTGGATATCCTTAAGATCCAGGTGTGTTGGAACCTGACTCAAGTTTGAGATGGGTTTTGAGATGTCGAACTTTTTGTCTAAATTTAATTTGGGTTAAGTTTTGATGTTAAGATCAATAAAATTTGGCAGAAGACGGAACTCAAGTTTGTGTTAAGGTTTTAAAATTTGGCGAAATTTTGACGATGTCTAGTTTGGGTTAGGGTTTGAACTTAAGATAATGTGCTCGACGACGTGACTCAAGTTTGAGTTGTGTTTTGAGATTACGAAATTTTTGGCTAACCTCAAGAGAACGTGACTTGATTATGATTTTCGCCTTGCTTTAAGATCAACGTATAAATGTGTTTTAAGACGTGACTCAAGTTTGGATTTGGAGACGAGATTTAACGAAATTTGTGGCTCATCTCGAAGGATCCTGGATTGAGTCAGGTTTTGGCCCGAAGGACTAAATGTCCAAATGATTCGAAGGACCAAATCGTTCAAATTTTCAATATTCTGATGGACAGCACGCGTTGATATTAAATTTTTAATGTTTATTCAGATATATATATTTTGTTAAATATTACTTACTAGCGGCGCGCCTCGGTTTCTCTCGCGTTAAGTTTCTTCTCATAGCCACTGGTAGATTTTAGTATACCTTGTCAAACGAGCGAAGACTTGATAGTTTTCCGAAATTTTCTTAATTTTTCTCACCGTCAGAATCTTTCTAAAAGTATTAGTAACATATACAGGGTGCTAGGGAACCGCTCCCCAAAACGGAGACAAAAGTACTCATGACACCTTTGATGATGTTACGGAAAACATCGATCCTGACTAAAAATAAGACATATTTTTAAAACGTTTTATTAGCATTATTTACGCCCCATCGTGTAAGTACAGCTAAATGAAACAATAGTTTCATAAAAAATACATTACTTTACTAAAAAAAAGAACCGGCAATGAAACATGATAACTAAAACAGCTGGACTAACAAGATTGAGCGAAAAAACGCTAATAAAATATTTAAAAAATATGATTTTTTTTAGTCACGATCGATTTTTTTTCCCTACCAACATCGAAGGTGTCATGAGTACGACATCTGTGTTCGTTTTCGGGAGCGGTCCCCTAAACACCCATTATATATAACGTCGTAGTTAAAGTTTGTATGTTTGCTACCCAATTACCTAAAAACCGAAAAAAGTATTTGGTTGCTTAACGCTGTGTATTACAATACAGAATATTATTTATACAAGAGTCCTAAAACTAATAATAACGCTTACTTCTATAAGATATTTCTCGGATTTTTAAGAAAATATTTGAGACTAGCTTCTGCCAGCGGGTTCGATTTCTATATTTACACCTTGTCTTAGATAATTGGAATTTTAGTGAGGATCCCTAATTTTTTGAAAGTTTAATATAGCGTATGTTCACCGGAGATAGTGTAACTACCCAACGGTGAAAGAATTTTTCAAATCGGTCAAGTAGTTTCCGAGCGTATTCACTGCAAACAAACAAACAAGGAAACAATCAAATATTTCCTCTGTAATATTAGTGTAGATAATCTTAATATATATAAATCTCGTGTCACAATGTTTGTCCTCAATGGACTCCTAAACCACTTAACCGATTATAA
>JAOSYY010000006.1:294280-304758 GCA_025727935.1 Hebomoia glaucippe
GGTAGACCCCGATAAAACTTTGTCATTGATTTTCGACAAATCACAGAACTAATTACTAAAAGAATAAAAAAGCAGAATTTTAATTTAAAATCGTTAACAATATCGTGCGCGACTGTACTCAACTACGTCACACGCAAGGAAAATCACGTCATTCTACTAGACTCTAGACCCATTTAAATTTTAGTTCAGATGGAACTAGAAGTTTTGCGATACAACAGATTAAAAATACAGACGAATTGCGCTTTTTTTTTGAAGTCGGGTTAAAAAGAGGTTTTTGTTGTATTCAAATTTCGATAGAAATGAATTTTTATCCGTTTCATAATGTAACAGGCTTAGGTGGCGTGGACGGGATGAAGTCATCGCCGGGCGGTGTCGGCGGAGGCCCCGGCACGCCGCGGGAAGACTCCGCGTCCGGTATGGGCGATTACAACTTAAGTAAGTGTTTTATGAAGTATTAGACAGTTTGTGTTAGGCCAACACGCCATTGAGAAGTTGAGAATCGGTTAAATTTCTTTTTACTGACTCGACAGACGTCCTGATAACTACGAAAACTATATGTCAAACAACTGACAGTTGGAAGTTTAAAAGCGACGTTAAGGTTTCTTCAATTCTAGCTTCTGCCAGCGGCTCGCGTTCGTTTCGTTACATTATTGGACTTTTAGTAAGGATCCCTAATTTTGTTGATAATATAATATAGCCTATAGCGTTCCTCGATTAATGTACTATCCAACACTGAAAGAATTTTTCAAATCGGACCAGCGGTTCTTGAGATTAGCGCGCCCAAACAAACTCTTCAGCTTTATAATATTAGTACTGAAGTATGGATTTTCAAGGGTTCGCTCAATTTTAGTATTTTCTTTAGTAAGAATCTTCTGAATAATTAATGCAACAAATAAAAATCAGCGAAATCGTTTCATCCGTTCACTCGTGATGCGATGACCGATGGACATTGAAACTCGTTATTATATACTATACAGGATGTTTGGGGACTGCTCCCAAAAACGAAGACGGGTGATAGTACTAATGACACCTTTGATGAAGGTACGGAAAAATCGATCCTGTCTAAAAAAAACATATTTTTAACACTTTATTGGCATTATTTTCGCTCTTTCTTGTAAGTACAGCTAAACGAAACGATAGTTTCATAAAAATACATTACTTTACTAAAAAAAGAACCAGCAATGAAGCATGATAACAAAAACAGCTGGACTAACATGATGATAACGCAATGACGCTGATAAAACGGTTTTTAAATATGTTTTTTTTTAGTCAGGATCGAATTTTATTCCGTCCCTTCATCAAAGGTGTCATTAGTACTATCACCTGTTTTCGTTTTCGGGAGCAGTCCTCAAACAGCCTGTATACAAAGTTTGTGAAAAGGTGTGTCAAGGGTGTAAATAATAATAGCGGATGCGATTTACCTGAAAATAGACAGACTGACAAAATCGAGTTGAACGCGAGCGAAACCGCTGTCAAAAGTTAGTTTCGTCTATAAATAAAAAAAAAAGTTATTTAGTATTTTCCGTTTCGAATGGCCACAAACATGACACGATATATTCATATATCTAAAGACTAGATTTTGAACTAGGAAAGAGATTACTTGTAATGTGGCAACGAAAAATTATTTTTTGCCAAAATAAAAGAAAATCTTATTAGATTTTTTCTAATACTCGAAATAATAATAAATAAGGCTTGAAAGTTGGCAGCGCGTCTTCTAGATCTACTGATCTTTGGCGCCCATGGGCGACAGGAACCGCTTAGTACAGGCGAACTGTTTGTTCGTTTGCCTTTCTATAATATGAAAAATATTGTCCAATTAATTCTCAGCTTCTCATTGGTCTAAAGAAACGTGATTTTTTTTCTCGAAACATGTACTTAATAGACTAATATACATTAAAATAGTTTTATAAATTAATATTAATTTTGACAACTATGAAATATATATTTTTTAATTAATGTCAATTTTTTTTCTTGTTTAGTATTTTTTTTTTGTATATACTCTCAATACGAACACTCTTGCCATGTAATGTAGGCTTTGTATAGATTTTTTTTTGCGTTTTTCGCACAGTTTAAACTAAAATCTTGCCATATAAACCATAGATTACCGAAGATGTTTTTTTTTAATTTTTTTTCTGTAAAAATGTAATGTATTTTTTTTACTAACATAGGAATCGAATGTAAATGTATAAAATGGAATAGATTAAAATAATTTTTGCTAAGTTTTTTTGTTTTATTTGATTGAACATTGTATATTTCTTAACGATAGACGCGAAAATCCAAGTAAATCTTAGCAATTAAAAATGTTTAAAATACGAGATTCGCTTGAAAGCAAGTAGTTTGTGATTAGTTATATACTCTTAAGCTGACAGCATCAGATTATAAAATTTAAACAGGTGCTGTTGTTGATTTTTGATTGAAAGGTTTCGGTGGGCCTGGCGGGGACCAGAATGACCAGACGGAATCGGCCGCCATTTTGAAAATTAAGGAAAGCATGCAAGAGGAGGCCAAACGGTTTGAGAAGGACCCAGATCACCCCGATTACTTCATGCAGTGAGCAGGCTGTGTGCCGACACACCGGAAACATATAAATTGTCTATGACTCGCGGAAATGACGCCATATGTCACGTGTCAGCTGTCAGATGTCATCCGTCAAACTGACAACGTCACAAACTGACGCAGGGTACCCATGTTACGACATGCGTTTCGTTTTTTAAATATCCTGATAGAATTTGGCATTCCTGAGAATAATTACGTTTTTCATGAATGTCGAATGTCAGACATTTTAATTACATAGTATAATTGTAACGTTTCAGTGATGCGAAGTTGTCGATAAATTCGATGTCGATGATATTACAGGATTAAATTTCATTTTTCAACGAGCTTCTAGATTAGTAATACCTCGTAACTTGATATACGTCGCGACCGGAAAGTTAGGGTCGAAATTTATTTACCGGGACCTCAAGGGACCTTAGATATTAGCCAGTGTTCCATAAAGTTTGTGACGACACTTGTCTTAAAATAGTTTTGAATATTAGCAAACTGCCATAATGTTCAGTGTCTCGTGCAGGCTACACAGCTGAGGTCCAACTACTTAAGTTCAAAATTAGGAACCAATCATTATAACAATAGTGTGATCCCCTTTTGAAACGTGAAAACCGCATCAAATTCGATTCATGAGTTACATATATTATACGTGATATAGATAAATGATTATTGCAGTAGCCTGTTCTGCGTGGGGGGAGGGGGGATTACCATAAATGGACATACAAGTTACGATGGTATTCATAATTAAATTAACAGTATATTAGTAATTTTTACTAGTGAGGGGTTTTGGGGGAGGGGTTTGCTAATTGTCAATAACGCATTTTTGAGCTCAGTCGAGGTTTCTTTCGATGACGAGAATCCGTGGGTGCAGTGTTACCCGACTTAAAGAAAAGATTATGGCGTCATTTCGTTGTCCTTGATCTCAGCAATGGGAGTCCGGTTTCGTTGGCCGAGCTTGATCTGATTTTTCACATTATTTATTAGTTTTTAAAGCACCATTTTTATATGTATGTTGACCGTTCGTCCTGCGAGCGAGAATCGGGCTCGACGGATGCAACTGTCAAATGGCAAAACCGCACCGTAGTTCGAGAAGTGACATAGCTATTATTGTATTAATATCTTATTTGAAATTGAATTGGACGTAAAGCATAGTAGAAGCCAAGGGGTGGGAACATCGGGAGCGCCGGCGCAGGTTTTGCAAATTGGCGGGAAAACTTTTGGGCGATTTTTTAGGGGACATTGATTTTTTAAAACTCAAGGCGAAGTCGTGAAGTTCTATACGTGTTTCGACTTTCCTTCATGCTCGACATAAAAATAGGTGGGTAGCGCATCGTTGAGTAATTGTGTCATCCGCGTTTTGAATTTTCTACATACTCGAAATTACAATAGGTCGGTAACACATCGTTGTGTAATTAGTGGCGTCATTCGCGTTTTGACTTTTCGACACGCTCGACATAAAAAAGGCGGTAGCACATCGTTGATTGATTGATGGTGTCATCCGCGTTTCGGCTTTTCTACACGCTCGACATAAAAAAAGGCGGTAGCACATCGTTGATTGATTGATGGTGCCTTTCGCGTTTCTACTTTTCTACACGCTCGACATAAAAAAGGCGGTAGCACATCGTTGAATAATTAGTGGTGCCATTCGCGTTTCGACTTTTCTACATACTCGAAATTACAATAGATCGGTAGCACATCGTTGATTGATTGATGGTGCCATTCGCGTTTCGACTTTTCTACACGCTCGACATAAAAATAAGTCGATGACACATCGCTGAGTATGTTGCCAGAGTTTTCAGTTATCGTCAAGTGTAGCTCTTTTGTGGATTAGATGTACAAAAAATTAAATACCAAGGAGCGACTTAAGTACGAATCCTAGTCTTGAGTTAAACTAAATATTTTCTGTGTAGTTTTGACGTTAACACAATGCAAGACTATATCTTGAGAACACGGAATATGGTGGAATTTATTTAAGTCCAATGGCTTAAGAAAAATTTTGAAGGTTTTCGTGTCGTACACTTGCGCGTGCGCAGCGATATGTTGTCCTACTCGTTGCGTTCTACTATGCTTGATATGCTATCCTGAACCTCTTTGTAAGAGGCGAAAATAAAGTATTAATAATGTTTTATGTGAGAATGAATAGCGAGTCTACGATCTATAAGAAAATGTTCAGTTCGGTTTTTAATTGGATCGAGCGTCGACAATTTTATGAGAAAAAAAAAAGATTTCTGTGTCTTTCAAAAAGTACACAGAAGTACGATCGAACAAGCGACATTTTAATGTCGCTATAGCAATTGTCGAACGCCGTTATTAATCAAATAAAACTAGTGATGTTCCGTTTCATCGATATGTATTGTGAATTATTTCGAATAGAATATGTATGTAATCGAGTATACATAAAAATATTATTTTTATTTTATTAATTATGAAATGTATTTTGTATAATTGAGTTTTTTTTTTTCAAACAATACTTTTAACGTATTGCCTGTAAATGTCTTCGATGTTTTTTAACTTTTTTTTTTAATTAAACATAGACTATGGTTATATTTACCGGCGTTTTATTAGCCAATTTACTTAAATCCAATTAAATTTTATTTATTTTAATTAAACGACAAGTTTTCCCTTCGACTATGAATTAATCGCGTGTTGAAATCGGGGATCTGAAAAACCTCGGCCCGTATTTTCAATCCGCCATCTTGGATCGCTGCTTCCATTTGACAGGTGACATATGTCAAACACGTTGAAAGGTTCAGAAAAAAGGTTTTATATAATTTAATGAATCGACGAAGAAATATATATTTGTGTCTCAAACGGAAGCGGCGATTCGGAAAAAGATGGGATCGTAATGATATCTCAAGACGTGCCTCCAGTCGGAATCTGGTTTCAAGAATCGTCAAACAGTTGTCTATTTAAGGTACGTTGACGGTTCTCAAGTACAGGTCTTAGCTTGAGTCACGGGTTGTATCGATCCGAATGTTGGACAGACTTTGTGTTTCTGAAGTATGTTTACGGGTGAATTGACGCGTTGAAAAACAATAAAATATATCTATCTTCCATTTTTAATATAAATTATTTTAGATTTTGTTTTTAAGATATAATGTTCCTAGAATCGTATTTTTTTTAATATGTAAGGTCCTTTTTTTGCAATGTATTGGTAGCCGGTCCTTTGGGGGAATGCTTTTTTCGTTGTAAATAAACATATTTGCAGTGTTACCGTTGCCTTTGGCTTCTGGATTTTTTTTAGCGTGCCGTTAGCGTTCTCGATTTTCGATTATTGATATTAGCGATCCGAAAATCTCAATTGTACATAAGTATGTAGAATTGTTACAATTTTTTCGCGATGTACAATTTTCTTTTTCACGAGCATTTTCCCAAAGCGTGAAAAGTTCGAATGTGCGATCGATTTTGTAAAAAAATCCTCTACCATTCGAAAACGCATTTATTCAGATTAAATTATTATTATTATTGATTTTTTTTAAATATTTATCGATTTCATAGTAGAAGTAGAGCGCGGGTCGAAAGTACTACGGGATTGATAGACTTTTGTCCAAATCTTTTTGGGTCCGCGAAGAAAAAACATGCAAGATTTTTTTTTATCGTACTAAATAATGTTAGGTTTCTTTTCGATCCGGTATTTGAATAGAATAGTTTTTTTTTCTCGGGGTGTATGGAAATTTGTATAAAATAGGATATTTTAGCCAGATTTTTCGGTGAGGTAGCGTTTAAGTGCATTGCCCTGTCCAGAGTTAGCGCAAATTGTCGGCCCCCAGTTCCAAAGTATCGATAAGTTTTTTGTTGTGTTCCCATCCCTATTTCGGAGGGTTAGTGTGTTGCGAAAAAAAAGTAGATATGACCGAATGGAATTATCGTCGTTCCGGATCACGGGACATCCCTCTTAGACGAGTTGTATATAAAAAAAAAAATCGAAGCTTCTTTTTATTTTGCAACGGGGCCCGAGAATTTGCCAAACGAGCAGTGTTGCTAGTTTTTAAGTATTAGCGTAAAATTATAAGATTATAGATTGATTAACAAAAATGCAAAATGGACATTGCAAGAATTTTTTAATGGATTTTATTGGTTTCTTTTTTATATATTTAAAAAAAATATGTGTAGTGTGATTGTATGTTGTTTTAAGGTATAGTCCGACTTTCACAACGGTGGGTTTTGTGTGGACGCCTTTTGTGACGCTTGAATACGTTACAAATTTGGAACAATCTCCCCCCTTTTTCGCAGCTGTTACATTAGTAGGGGATGTGAATGAGAACTCTTTCAACTGTTTAGTGGATAAAAAATATTTTATTTTAAAATGAGTATGTTAGTAAATATATCGCGACAGTGACGTAATTATAATCTGGGGCCCGTCGCGGACTGGGCCCTAAACAAAAATCCCGTAATTTTATTTTAATAAACCACTTAAGCATTTACCCAACACAGAATAATAGTGTGTACGGTTTTAAATATTTAAATAATATAATGTTTATTAAATTTTGTTAAAAATGATAGTGTTTCTGGACTGGGGCCCTGGCCCCTGGGGTCTCTACTGTGTGTTGTTTAAAAATCCCGACCGGTCTTTAATCAATTTTAAATCAAAAATGATTTATCAAACATTGCAATTGTGAGTTTAAAAAAAGCCATGTCCTTAATGTACTATATAAAATTCTCGTGTCACAATGTTAGTCCCGTGCTCCTCCGAAACGGCTTGACCAATTCTTATGAAATTTTATATGCATATTCAGTAGGTCTGAGTATCGTCTAGTACTTTTCATCCCCCTAAATGTTTTTCAGACAAAATTTTTGTTTTTATTTTTTATGATACAGCATATAAAAATACATACAACCTTAAATTTCCAACCCTCTATGATCAGTCTCAATACAGGTTGTTTAGCGACTGCTTCCGAAAACAAAGACGGGTGATAATACTAATGACACCTTTGATGAAGGGACGGAAAAAAATCGATATAAAAAGACATATTTTTATAGCATTATTTACGCTCCATCTTGTATGTACTTTCATTAAAAAAAATACTTTACTAAAAAAAACTAGCGATGTATAACAAAAAAAGCTGGACTAACATGATGGAGCGAAATAACGCTAATAAAAGTTTTTATAAATATGTTTTTTTTAGTTAGGATCGAATTTTTTAAGTCCCTTCATCAAAGGTGTCATCAGTACTATCACCCGGCTTTGTTTTTGGGAGCAGTCCCCAAACATTATGTATGGCGAAACGACGCTTATAGAAAATTCATTTGAATTCTTGTTAGGGATTACTAAAGCGTTTAATGCCGCGAATAAGGCGAGTATTTTTATGTACAAATAAAGGCAGATCTGATGTGTGATTAGTAAAAACAGTTTTGATGCTTGGATAGACAAAAAAGTTGAATTTTGTAGACAATTTTTATACTTGGGATTGTGTTTAGCCAATTCGCGATATATTTTCTAACATACTAAATCTACATTTAATGAAATTTTGCAGAAACAACTGGGTTGAGGACGTAACGTAGTTTTTTTTACTTTTTTGTCTGTCTGTATGTGCTACTTAATTTCCGAAAGTAGTTGACGAATTGTATCGCGGTAATCGCAAGTGGATTAAGCGTATCTTCCCTTCGAGTCCGATGTCGTGGAAGATTGTAAAAAAACTAGCTTCTGCCGGCGGCTTTGCTTGCGGTCATTTCGAATTTTCACTTTGCGTTACACTGTTGGACTTATAGCAACGATCTTTAATTTTTCTTGAAATAAAATATCCTTGATAAATGTACTATACAACGCTGAAAGAATTTTTAAAATCCTACCAGCGGTTCCTGTGATAACGCGTTTAAACAAACAAACTTTTCAGTCTTATAATGTTAATATATTGTTGGAACCGTGTCTCTTCATGTCATGAATTTATCCTAGAATAATATGATAGACAATTAGAAGAGACGTACAAAAAATCTAGCGAAGCCGCGGGTTAAAGCTAATTTTATATAAAATACTTTTTGTCCAGTAAACAGTTGAGTGATCGGCTCTAATTCAAATCTTCCCTTTCTTATTTAAATATAAAAAATATTTGAACCTCTTAAGACACTAGAATTAATAGTTAACACTTAAAACAAGACGATCTTAGATTGTCAAAAGTACCCTCTATATGTCACAGTTGGAGCTTACGACAATGGCGCATACAAACTACCCACCTTTGTGACAGTCAACTGTATAATATTAATTATGTTTAATTTTTTCGATTTAGGTAAATGAATTATTTTTTCTTATCGATGTACTGTTTATATACTTACATAAATAGTTATTATATATTGATCGGTGGTTTTATTTTGTTACCAGTTTTTTTAACCACTCTGTGGAATTGGCTTTCGTCGGAGATTTTTCCGAACTAATCTAAGTGGCTTTTAAGAAACCTAGCCTATTTGAAAGGCCGGCAACGTCAAAGACCAGGTCTTGCTGATGTCCATGGGCGACAGTAATCACTTGCCGTATGCTTGTTTCCCCCCCACCCCCTTCTCCCCATAATACAAAAAAAAATATTCACCCTAGCACGGATTAAGCTTGGGCTGAGGCAATTTAAAAGGCAGCAGCGGGATAGTAAAGCCTTCGGACCTCACGTTGTGCGGGGCCCCGTACTGGCTTAATCCGGCATTGTTCATGGGGCCCCATACTTTGTCTTAGTTACAGTTGTTTTATGAAAGTTTTGGTGCGCGGGGCCTTTAGCATTAGGTTTCATAAATGCAAATAGAAGTAATAAAAAATTATGGCGAACCGATCTTAAACGATAGACGTGACTTGGACTAAAATTAAGGAACAGTTCTGTCATATGTCCTGAATGGCTAAACCGGTTTCGATGCAGACATACGTGACAAACAGATGATCCAATCTAGAATGTTTCTCATAGTTAATACAGTGACGCCCTGTGGTTTTAGTCCCGTGCATCTGTACAAAAATGTAATCAAATTAGTTTAGTGGTTTACACGGAAAAATGTAACAAACACACGAAAGTTACTACATCCTGCTTTTTGCATAGTGAATCAGATCTGGATTAATTATCTCGGATGAAGCCGTGCGCCTTAACAGGTCTCGTAAAAGCTATATTATTTTCAATTCAGCAATCTGTCTTGTTCGCACGGTTATTTGAATACAAAATCATTTCTTACGTCAAATTCGATTTGAATAAAATATAAGTACAGTCGCTGACAAAATACGTAAGCTGTTTTAATAAATAAAATTGAAAAATTTGAGTTGAAATTACAGACTATATAAATAATAATTAATAACTAGCTTACCCAGCAAGCGTCCTTTTGCCACATAAATATATCGCCATTAAAAAATAGGGGTTGATGGTAAAGGGGGAATATTTGGTACTGTATGTATTTTTATACGCTGTATCATAAAAAAATTAAAAAAGAAATAATTTTGTCCAAAATATGAAAGCGAAAACATTTTGGGGATAAAAAATGGATGTTGTCCGATTCTCAGATCTACTGAATATGCTTGTAAAATTTCACGAAAATCGGTCGAACCGTTTCGGAGGTGTAGAATTACGAACACCGTGACACGAGAATTTTATATATGAGATAAGTAGACTATAGTAATATTAAGTAGACTATAGTAATAGACTTGTAATATAGACTGCGTTGTCTATATTTCAACTTAACGTGGTAAGCCCATTCATTAAGAATGAATCGCGAAAAATACTCACGAGTCACTATGCCGATTTCGAGGCAAAAAACAGCCTAGCCAGGAATCGTACCCACTAAAATTTCACCCGTCCTTTTAGATGAGTGGATTGTAGCCAATAGGCATGACGACACTAACAAAAAATCAAAGGTTCAATGATTTCAGGATAAAATAGATATAAAAACGATTTGAAGTACTGATATACTTTTATTTAAAAAATTGAGATTATTAAGATTTTTAATAAATTAAAAGATTAAAATACTGCAATCGG
>JAOSYY010000006.1:311934-328710 GCA_025727935.1 Hebomoia glaucippe
TGATTAATTTTCCGATTAAATCTCAAAATCGTCAAAAATCGAGTTACGAGGTTGCGTCAGAAAACCATCGATATGTTAAATACAATATGTTTGAAAAGTGCTAATAATATTAAAGATAATATAAAATAATCTATAAAAATAAAAAAAAATGGAATGTCCGTTTTACAAATATCAAAATGCTTTTTACTGACAGCATATGGCTATACATAGTAGAACATTTTTTTACAATGCTTGTCCGTTTGTACGTTCCGGTTATTGACCGAAACGGCTGGACTAATTTTGACGGGACTTTCACTGGTAAATACCTAATGTAAAAAGATGTAAATTTTATTTTAAAATTACTATTTATATTTATTAAAAATCCACTACTCCTGGCGGTAGATCTCGCGGGCACAGATAGTATATTATTAAAAACTTAAAATGTCAACAACATGAAAAAAATATGACAGGTAACGAAACTTATGTATTTTTTGACAACAGGAGTTGTATTTGTCTTAGGAACCAGTGACTGGGACCCCTTTTCGAGTCGTATAGACCATTAATTAGCAATTTAGTATATTTCAAAAGATAATACAGACATTGAGAATAATGATGCGGCGAACAAATCATTTAACCCGAGATAAGCGGGATAGAAAACCAGTGACTCGCTCACTGCTGGGATTAACAGCTTCGGGTTACATTGTAGGGATAAGCGATTTTTTATACTACGGAACTAATCTGGTTTCAATTCAGACTGAGTTTATTTTTAAAATATATTATTCTTGTATTATTATAAGGCTTCTACACAATCCTATTTATTATCTCTCATATTTTAATTTCTCAATTACGTTTTTTATAAGATAGATATAAAAGTAAAATACAAAAACTTAGCCCAAGCTACCGATGGTTAGGGCCGCAGAAAGAAACCTTCTGACAATACGCGCTGTGTCCAGGAGTACTACCTTTTGCATCTGTTACATCCAAGTATCCAGCGAGAGACTCTTTAGATGTTGGTCTATCAATGATCGTCAAAATCCTTATAATCTGAAATCACCATTGCAGTTCATCTTTCAACATAAACAACATATGGACTATCAGCTTTCAAAAGGCTTTGTACGATAACATAAAAAATATACTTTGTTTATAAGTGTTATAAGTTTAATATTTAGTGTGGATTTAGAAATAATAGATATAGATTAAAATTTTATGAAATTTTATATGCATATTGAGTAGATCTGAGATTTGGACAACATCTCTCTTTTCATCGCCTTAAATGTTAAGGGGGGTCGTAAAAGCAAAAACACTGTAAAAATAATCAATATTCCGATACCGTTAAAATACCGGTAAACCCGCTCGCTTATGCTGTGCACTTTGCCGCGCTTATCACGTTCACACGTCATTTCCTTCGTCCATTCCGTAATGGCGGCAAAATGTAAAGCGCGGGAAACACCGGATCATTATTTGAGTTTATAGTTACCCTTTTTGCCGATCGTGTTTTTATGACAAACAATTTTATCTTTATTCAGCTTTTAATTACTTTTATTACGAGAAGATATCAAAAAGCAGTGAGCATGAGAATATAATGGCAATTGATAAGTTAATAATTTATTTGTCTACATAGTTTTCGAGTCCACACACCAAGTCCAACGCTTCCTTAAGAAAAATTTGTCATAGTCCTGAAAAAAAGGAAGTATGTCGTTTTCATTACTTTTTGATACCTCCTAGTATTTTTAAACTATTTCAACGATACGAGAAAGCAAAATGTTTTTAAACTAATGTAATATGGCTAACGTCTCAAGGCTGGCAACGCTTCTAGATTTGCTGGTCTTGGTCCATCGGCGACAGGAATCACTCAGGTGAACTGTATGCTTGTCTTCCTACGAGGAAATTGTTCCCCTTAAAATTAACTAAAAAATATGTCTATTTAATTTATTTTCTAATTTTATAAGCTGAAGAGTTTGTTTGAACACGCTTATCTCGGGAACCGCTGGGCCGATTTGGAAAATTCTTTCAGTGCTGGATAGCACGTTTATCGAGGAAGGCTATAGTCTATATATTTACAAAAAATAGGGATTCTTACTAAAAGTCCAATAATGTAACACAAGGTGTAAAAATCGAAATGATTCGAGCGAAGCCGGCAGACGCTAGTGTAACATTGTCATTGATTACCTTATGCAACGCAGACGGAGTTGGGCGGGTCAGCTAGTCAATTATGCAACTAATTCTCGTCTAATTCCTAATTCCTCCACGCGGCTATAACTCATAACTGGCAACGCAGGTGTTGCAGAACGTCACCTCACTCATATATTACGTAAATTAATTTACCTAATATTAATCTCGCCTGCCCTTTGTCAAAATCTAAACAATTCTATTGTATTGTGCAGATTTCTGTCTCGAATATGTATCACTGAAATTTCTTCAGCTGTATTAAGTATACGGCGTGTTTTTGGACTGCTCCCGAAAACGAAAACGGGTGATAGTAGTTGACACCTTTGACGATGGGACGAAAAAAAAATCGATCCTGACTGTAAAAAAGTCATATTTTTAAAACGTTTTTTTAGAGTTATTTATGCTCCATCATGTGTGTACAGCTCAATTAAATGATAATTTCATAAAGCATACTGAAAAAAAAAACAGAAATGAAACGCAAATCAAAAACAGCGTCATAACTACTATCACCAGTTTTCGTCTTCGGGAGCAGTCCTCAAACATCTTGTATAGGATTTGAAACAGCGTGCACCTTCAATTAATTTATGTAACAACGGCTAGAAAACAAGTATAAAACACAAAAAATGTGTTAACCATTTTTGTCTATCTGTGTGTCAATGAACAAAAATACTTGATAAAATGATAGACAACTAGACGTGGTTGACACAAATCGACTTGAACCCGAACGAAGCAGATGGCCAACGCTCCAACCCAAAAACATTTAAGTACCCACATAATATCATCAGCTTTAGCGATTTTATCAAGTATCCTATATTAATCATAATAGCATAGCTTAGCCCTCAAAAGCCTATAAAATCAGTCTAGAGAGATTACAAACAGACAGACAAAGAAATATTTCATGAATAGAATTTTTGTTATGCTTTTAATGGGTTACGAAATACTTATTTCAATGTATGTAGATACGGTATAAAACGGTAATAATTTATGTATAAAAAAAGATAAAATTTTGAATAGTCGAAGCACGTTCATCCCGTTTGCGAACTTTTTCTAAACAATGCTGTAATTGCTGGCGAGTGTTGGCGGTTTTTCATACTTTTTAATGTCACCGCGTTGATGGTCGCGTTTCCATTGTATCCTGTTTATAACACGTCAAAATAAAACAATTTTAAATTTATAGTGAATTTAACAATATAAATTGACCATCGTATTTCAGAATCGTAGTGTTATTTTATGACTGGAATATATGTGCGTCTGTTTTATTTTTAATGTGGATTCTTGAAAATAATTTTTTTAAATATTTATGTCTAGTTTCGCTTATAGGTAGGTATTTTCTTTTGATTACATAACGTTTTTATAAATTTTTTATTGTAAGGTTTCATCTTCAATTGTATTTATATAAAACTCAAGAGTTTGGTTGTAGACGCTAATCTCAAGAATTGTTAATTCAAATTTTGATAAATCTAGCAGTGTTTAAAAGCCCATTTATCGAGAAAGATTTTAGACTACACAACATCACGCGACGTGTATAGATAAGAAATATTGCAAATAAGCAACATTTTATCGTTTTGAGTGCTTCCGTTGCGTATATGTAAACGGTTGAAGTTACTGCAACAACCATATAGGATACAATTATTCTTTTTACGTTATTTTAATAGAAATTATGAGAAGTAACATAGCAAGTGTTTATTTTTAATGATTGGCTCAAAGTCATTTATAATCTTACTAGCTGACCCAGCAAACGTCGTTTTGCCACATAAATATGTAGGGTTGTAGGTATTTTATATGTTGTATCAAAAAAAAACATTTACTGTTGGACCACTCTTAACATGTAGGGGGATGAAAAATAGATAGCAGCCGATTCTCAGACCTACTGAATAAGAATATAAAATTTCACGAAAATCGGTCGAGCCGTTTCGTTTATATATTATATGTGACGCAGACGAAGCTGCGTGGCGGAACTAGTTAGTTTAAATAAGGACACATAAGAAGTAATACAATGGATTTAATACTTAATTTTGAGATTGTAACGATATCGTAGGCACGTCTGCAGTGGGGCAATGGAAACGCGTACACACACGCCATTTTGTTGTACTGCCGGGAATAACGCGTGTTTAATAGCAACACCGGTTTAAATTATTCCCACGTAGGGAATGCTCTTTGATTTTTTAATAACGAAAATGCGGTTAGAAGCCTCGGTCATTATGGCTTATGCGGAATATTTTGGATAGAATTTCGGAGAAACAAAATGTTATTTTTTTTTTTCAACATTGTTTTTGCGACGAAAATTGTTTTAGTAATTAAATCTATACTAATACTAGCTGACCCGGCAAACGTCGTTTTGCCACATAAATATACAAAATTTGGGGTTGTGCGTATTTATTAATGCTGTAATATAAAAAAATGGAAACAAAAAATGTTGAAAAAAATTTATGGGTGGACCACCCTTACCATTTAGGGGGATGAAAAATAGATAGTAGCCGATTCTCAGATCTACTGAATATGCATATAACATTTCATAAGAATCGGTCGAGCCGTTTCGGAAGATGGGAACGAACATTGTGACACGAGAATTTTCTAGAAGAGTTTGTTTGTTTGAACGCGCTTATCTCGATCCGCCGGTCCGATTTGAGAAATTCTTTCAGTGGACAGTACATTTATCGAGGAACGCAAAAATTTAGGGATCCTTACTAAAAGTCCAATAAAGTAATCTAAAGTGTAAAAATCGAAAGGAACGTGAGCGATGCCGCTGGCAGAAGCTAGTTTCAAATTGCATCACGTTTACGAGAAATCAATTCAGCCCAGTACTCGGTAAACCGTGATATATCTCGTTTGATATTTTATTTCTTTGCGGCTGACAGTTGGCGTAGCACAGATTATATACAGCCCAGTGAATGACACATGGCCGTGTCACAGACAGACGGCGTTTTAGGGAACACATTTGTTTTGTTATTTTATTTGAGACTAGCTGACTCGTGTAATTTTTTGTGTTTATAATAATACTAGCGTCTGCCAGCTGCTTCGCTGACGTTCATGAAAAATATCTCCCGTCCGCTTTTTTGCTATTTATTCAATGCTTTATAAAAAGTGTTACATTAAATAATACAATAATAAAAAAGAATCAGCAATGAAGCACGATAACAACAACAGCTGAACTAACATGATGGAGCGAAATTGCGGTAATTAAACGTTTTAAAAATATGATTTGTTTTTGGTCAGCATCGATTCTTTTCCGTTCCTTCATCAAAGATGTCATTAGTACTATTTTGTTTTCGTTTTCGGGAGCAGTCCCCAAACATTCTGTATACATAAAAAAAAAGGAATTTTAACATTTGTTTATTATTTCTTCCGGCTAATCTCTGAAACGAGTAGTCCGATTTTAATGGAACTTTCAGTAGCTGATAGCTTATGTTATGGTACGTAATATTCCTGAAAAAACTTTTTTTAAATGTTTGTGTATTCCAGCTAATCTTAGAAAAGGATTGGCCGATTTTGATGGAATTTTCAGTACCAAATATTTTGGCTTGTTATAGGATTTTATTTCTTCACCACCTAGATGATGATTACCTATTCATAGAAGGAAAACTCGTGAAGTATATCGGGTTTCGATTTTAGTCTATGAATTTCCGAATACTCGAAATAAGAAAGGTTTTAAGTTTGGCAACGCGTCGTCTAGATCTACTGATCTTGGAGGTGTCCATGGGCGATGGGAATCACAGTATGTTCGTTTGCCTTCCATTTGCATAAACAAAAACCTATCATCCTTCTATAAAGAATAGAAAACTGAACACTTAATTTTAGGGTTATGAAAAATGAAACAACATTAGAATTTAAACATATATATATTCATTAACCATTTTGATAAAATGCGTCCATCCCGACTATTACTTACTACTGACTAGGTACCGACGCCACGGTTTTCCGGAGAAAATATCAAATAAAACCTTCTTGAAGTTAATTTTTTTGGCAACAACTAAAACTAAACATCTCCCCCGAAAAACGGTCACGCCGAAACTATGGCAACACAGTCTAACAAACTTGACAGCGAGCGTACGCACATTTCAAACTCCCGTCTGACAGTTCGATGTGACAATGACAATCTACCAAAGAGGTCACAAGTACAACCTCATTTCTAAAAACATTTTTATAGTAAACCTTTTTAACGATTAAAATCACGATGCTGTCAATGTGTCAAACGATTAAGTGTAAACGTTGTTGCCATGTTAAGATATGTCGTAAAAAATCTATATATATTAAATTGCAAATTACAAACTACAATCTAATCTGAATATGTATAGTATATAGAAATAGGATAATTTTGATGAGCGCTTAACTTTACAAATTCGTGGGGCACTTCTGTGTCAATTCAGTCCGGGGCCCGAAACCCAAAACGTGACACTTCACATATTGCGATCTATCGCGTTTGGGGCCCCGGGCCCAAGATTTTGGGTCGTAGCGAGCCGTGGTTGTAATATTTTAAATTCAACGAATGCTTGCGAATCCAGAAAAATATTAATCCTAAAATGTATTTAATACAACAAGACTATTAAGCATATATCGATTAATCTGCGAGAGCAGTAAGAGCTATTTTGAATTTTAAAAATTTAAAAAGGAGTATTTAATATGTATTATACGTTCTAAAGTCTGACCCGAAGAGTTTTAAACGGCATTTAATTGAATTTAAAATAGATCGATTCCATAATTCTGCTCCAACAGATCTATAAGTCTACGATAATATACTTTTGAGTTTTAAATTTCAAAGAACAACATTTTAACACAGATTTCGCTTCCAACCCATGTGTCAAAATTACTAGGTAAACTATGTATTTTTTTTTTCAAAAACTTCAAAGAGAGAAAGACCTAGATACTAAATGTCAAGTATAAATACGCACACGATTTTAAATAACAATCTTACCTATTTTATTTACAATTAAAAAAACTAAATTTGTGCGACCTCCATTTTTGTACAAAAAATTTAAAAAAAAATCCTGGTAACACCGTATTACAGATGACACTTCATATTGATTTTTTAAAATACCACACAAAGAAGGTTATAACCGAATCTAACAATAGAGGTCGCGCAAAAACTCATTGAACTTATATACCAAAAAAAACCTGTCGACTAGAATAACTAATTATTACAATATATAGTTTCCTTCTAAAATACAGGTTATCAACAATTAAAATGAGGAATTCATTATGAGTGTGATGATAAAATATTGTCACACGAGGCACTCTGATAAATTTTACAGGATTTTCTACTGAACACTGTGATTCTTAACTACGTCAAACAAAGAAGCACTTGTCTCGATCGAAATGTAAAAAAAAAACGAACGTCAGAAAAAGCGCGCGCTACCGGGGCGGCTGTCAAAGTGACAGCCACCGCAAACGGATGAAAACAAGTGCCCTTACACATTGAAATGAACTCTAGTGCATCCCAGCAAGTCGGGATTTTTTTTCGTATAAAATACAAGGTGACTATTCAGTCTATCATTAAAGGAAGACTTGAAGTCTCAATACAGATATAAATACTTTGTACTAAAAGGGGGTACTAGCTCCATTTATTTGTCAATCACAATATTTTCATCTAAATTACACTACGAATGATCTAATTCGTTGGGCTCCGTGGCCCTGATCACAATTTCAACGGTTTTCCAAAGAGAATTGTACAAAAAATATTGTCTCCATTTCCAAACTAATTTGGTCCTTTTGTCTACAACTATAAAACTCTAGCCTTTTTAATGAAAGCAAATCCAAAACAAACGACACTATTAAGGCACGACGTTCTGTCACCCGGAACAAACCTGATATGCCTCCAAAAAACTACACTAAACTACCGTCAAAGAAAATATTTTAAGCGACCGATTCCAAAAATCACATTTCAAACTATTGCTACGGTGTAATACCCAGCACCCAAAAAACCATTGTCTATTGCTACACTATATACTGGGATGCACTTTACTAGAGGATTACAAAAGAAAAAGCGTAAATAACAGCTGAGGGTAGAACGCGCGGCTGACAGTCGCCGTCAGCGCGCTCGCTTCTCTTCAGTCTTCGTCCGTCGCTCGCGCGGGCCGGACCTGTGTCATGCAAATCTTCTACCGCCTCCACTGTCATGCAACTCTGCTCTGGTCACTAAACTACATGGGGGTCATGGTAAGTCCGATAAAGCCACTAACCTACGTCTTCAAAAAAGGTATGGAAGAAGCGATAAATGAAAAACGACTGTGTTTCTTATCGTTTATTTCTAATAACCGTCTAAGTGAAGATGAATCATATAATAAAGGCTTTGATGGAGGCGCGCGGCCAACTATACCCTCTAGCAACCTCAAACTAACCTAGAAACGTCATAATTATCCAAACTACAAACAGTTCGTGTCTATAAATATTAACATTTACCAGTAAAGCATAATATTTAGAGCCATTATATCCATTAGCATAAACTGTCATTATCGAATAAATCTTAACTGTGGTTCCATAGTCGTGTTACGATGACACTTGTCAAAATTGTTGCCAGATAACAGCTCAAACATGTAGGTTTTCGCCGCTTAAATGTCTGTTACCCTCGATTTAAAAAAGTTGACTACGGAACCCGACGATAAAAATGTCAATGCTTAGGATTGAATTATTTACCATATTTATAACTACACAACTAAAACCCACACTGCCTCGTCTACTTCCACAGAGTATACATGATGAAATCATATTGCACTTTATTCTAATAGCAGTCTGTGAAACAGCCCATCTATCTATACCTATAATACTTTTTTTTTTCATTATTTCTCTACCATAAAATGCCTTTATAAATAAAGAAGGGAATGTTAAGTACAGCCACTATTAATCATTTAACTGTCAGAGACCCATATCTTGGAGACCATGACAACCATGCCAACTGCCCGCCCCCCAGCACTCGACACCCCACTAACACAACTACCCTCAACGATTGGGTCAATTTTGAAAAACGAACGGCAGTCTGGTCGTTACAGCGGTTAAGATATGGCTCTTAATAATTAAAACTAGCTACAGACTACGGTACTCTGACTACAAGATTGATTAAAACATAAGAAATAATTAAAAATATCAATAATCAATTCTAAATATTTGACAGTAGACAATATTTAATAAAAGTGTATATTAAATTATTTAATTTTATACCTTATATCTCCGAGTTATAAAGGTGAAACTTCTCTGACAGTAAATATAACCGTCCCGTTGCCTTATAGTTATAGGAAGATATTGAAAATGCGCTCGAATTCGTTGGAAGCAAACACGACCGCACGCCTCAAGCGGCGAACGACTACTGGGTACCGAAGTACGGAACCTTAACAGGTAGATACAAGTACCCGCTACTGAATACATTGACCTATTTTACAAAAATATTATAATATGTAGGTGTATAATAATTCATCTATGCCACAGTATGTCAATCGAGCAGTGGCTCGTAATATAAAACGCTCGTCTAACGCCGCGTTCCACACGCGGCGGATTCGGTTACCGTGTTATCTGTGTTGTCGGTGTACTTTACGATGCCTTATCATACACTTAGCGTTTATCGTAATTATTGCTTTCAAGTTTTACTTATAATATTGTATGTAAATTTTCAAAATCACTACACTACACACTATACTAGCTTCTGCTGAAAACACACAACATAATTAAGATATTTTTTGTTTGTAACATTACATTATACTGATCAAAAAGTTGTATATTAAATGTATGTATATAACCTTAATGAATATTATTTAACATTGGTCCAGAATAACTGGAATCGCGAAAGCAAGAGCGTCACTACGCGTGATGTCACTGCTATGTGCTATATGGCACATCACTACTGCGCAAGCGATTGACAGATGAGTTTAGGCGAGAAGTTGAGCAAGATAAAGACTGTAGGGATTCCGTCCGAATCGTCACCACCATTCTAAAATAACATGACTAGAACAAGGAATGTGTTTCATCTATATGGCAACAAATGGGCAATCTAAACCTTCATTATTGTCTTAATCTTAGTCTACTCTTGAGTTTGGCAAATGATACGAATTCCAAATTTAAGTTTGCCCTCGTTTTGAGCAAGACGCAATTTTGGCCCGTTTTTTGGCAAATCAGATTCAACGGAAGACTGTATCACGTAACATATAATCAAAGCAGTAATTTATCACAATACAAACGCTGGATGAGCTATTTTCAAAATTAACGTCGCAATGTCAAAAACCACAGACTGCACGACGAATATTGAAACGACATTTGATAGACAACGAGAAATGCGCAGTTTTGTCGTATGTCACACACGGGCGTCTGTAGTTGATCGTTTACTTGCCTTGCTAATATGTAAAGTGAGTATAGGCCTCAAGCGAAGCGCACTACACAGGTCTACGCTACGTGACTACATCATGGCGTCCTACTGAACGCCATAAGACGCCAACAGATCCGCCGCAAGAGCACGGTTCACAACCAAGTGTGGCAAATGCCTGTAAGAATTGACAGTGACACTGGAAGATGCATGTTCTCAATTTCATGCCAACCAAGAGACCAGAGGTTAGTCACAAGATAACTATTGTACCATGCTACGCCGACTGAGACCCCACTCCTTCGCATGGAAGTATGCACTTAAAATAAAAATCTACTGAACCCAACGTGCATAAGCGAACAAAATACTGTCGAACGGCAGAAACACTCCGAGCGCGTACGCTTTGAAGTCCACCAACAGAATCGTAGATTGCATAAATTAGCGAATATAATGAATAATGCAAAATACAAGACCGTCAGCGTGCACCAAAACGGGCGTTTAGGAGCGTTCCCACTGTTAAAAGTATTCTGTGGCGAAACATATTCCGTGTGAACCCCCGGATCTATGAAATAAAACACACATTTCTAATATTATTCAATGTAATGACACGATCTAAGTGCTCAATTACAGGTTACGTACGAGCATACTAAATAAAACTACTTCTAACATACCTCACAAGTCCAGTGTTACCTCACTAATACAAGTGTATTAAAAAATATAAATAAACTATGTTAGGCTGTGAGGTCGCCGCGGCCCGCCGTTGGATATCCGATGACGTCACGGCACAGTGCAATCAAACCAGTCGCTCGACTCGACACAAACGCTAGTTGTTTTATTTATGTATCCAATATAACCATGCTGGTCTTTATCATCGAGTATCCAGCGTTCGGGCGGGTACCTTCATACATACGTATAAAAAAAAATTAAGTACAATTTATAGGGCGAACCGCTGGAGCTCAAGACTTTGGCACGATCTCCAGAGACGCGCCACGGAGGGCAATTACGTCACAATAAATCGTCTAATACTGAGAATTTTGGAAAAAATAATAATATACAAAAGGTGTTAAAAACCAATAAAGCGAGTGCCGCGTTTTTATGTTAAATTTTCACAATTTATTGAGCTTCTCGTGGCCTCTTCGCCACGAACCAATGGAGTCTACACGTCAGACTTTAACACCACAGACTATCCTCGACGAAATTTGAATTGTCAATTGAACTGAACATAAAAACGCGGCAAATAATTTAATCTCAGAAGGTTCTAGCCTACTTATAATAAGAATACTGCTAGAAGGGTATATGTATACATGTGTTAAATCTACGGTAGCCCCTGGTCGGTGACACTACGAAATACGCTACTGGGATTGTAGACATTGCAATGGGACTGGATTACCAATGACAGTTCCGACACCAGCCAACGCATCAAAAAATTCAATGAACTGCAAACGGGTTGAAGATGCCATCAGTATGACATCTGTCACATTCAAATTAACGGACATTCGTAACAAATTTAAAGCTGTTTGGCGTCTTTCTTGTAAAGGAATGGACAAAACCGGGGCTACAGATAAGTGAATCGACCGATGTAGGAATGTGGTCGACGAAGCTGTCGCATGCAACTGGCTGCACCTGTCTCTGCCTGGCGTCAAACCCAACCGCCTTTTGTTTAATCAGGCAAGATCCGAATCACGAATGGCAATCGCGACAAATATCGATCCATGACGGTCTTTGGGTTTTTAACTAGTAAAGCCTTAACGCGTATTTTAAGAGACTTTTATGAATAAGATATCGTTTAGTGTTTGGTTTTATATAGCCTCTGAAGGGAATCGCAAAAATGATAATAAAAAATTTGTAATACTATTTTTTTTAAACACTACCGTCTAATTTATGAATATCTCTTACTGGCTTATAGACTTCAATAGTAACACTACGCGTTGACCTAAGAGTATTTTTGTAAGTTAGGCAAATGTATGATTTACTTGGATTGATTTTGACTGGTTGAAAACCAAAAAGCTCTTAAAAGCTCAGTCAAAGCGAGAAATACGGATTAGACATATAAATAGATGTATTTGATGGTCTGGCAACGATATTTGTCGACGATCAAAAGTATTTTTCCAACTAAGTACTAAGTTCCAGAAAAATCACTGCGGAGGACCACGTCCCGGGAATTTCGACTTAAAACTAGGAATTGCACGAACACAACCATCAATCGTCTTTTATTATTAATACTTTTCTAATCACAGAGTAAATATTCGAGTATTGCTTTTAATTTTTAGAATCTAAAACTACCTACATTTCTATTAAAAAAAGTTAAGTACACACAAGGTAAAACGGAACTGGGGTCTATATAGCGTCTCGACGATTTTCTATTAAGTCAAAAACGCTTAAAACCGTTTTAAAGAGTCCTATATATGAAAGATGATTTATTGTCAGTAATTTTATACTGTTTTAATGTGAACGAACATATATAGCGTTTAAATGTTTCAAGCGTGAAGCGATGCACTACTGTTTGTTATAATACTGTGGCTCGAAACAAAGTACGCCTTATAGGCCCCCACGGTATTTTGTCAAATAGAACGGCTATATATCACACAAAAACCCACACACACTGTCATATGAAATAAAAAAAAACACGAGTCGACTCATATGCATTTTTTTTTCTTAATCTATTTGACAAATCTTGCATCCCCTCACCTTGCTACGAAAAAAATATACTTACCGATAAAAAAAAATAAGTACTGAATGCCAGGGGCAAGAACCAGCTCGCAAAAGGTTAGCATTGGGACCAGGCAAAGACAGGCGCTATCTACAACTGTTTACTTATTGTCGTACACTTTCGGTGTTAGTCCAGCATTCATGTTACTTAACGCTCTATGACGCCATCTGACACGAAAAGACACGACGTTTGCGCGTTAAAACATTTTCAGAAATGTGGGTAGTTACAAAAATTCTTTTGCAACTACCCAGTTTACAGTGACAAGATTTTTAAATATCGAACGTCTTAGAATGTCGGGTCCTTCGTGATTTTTGAGTGAATTAGCCTCTCGGTATAGAATATATGTAAAAAAACTAATTTTATAGATATGATATATAATTGAGATTCATTTGCTGCGCGTATATTAAGTTTTTAGGAACTTTTTACGGTCGCCGAGATTTTTTAAACAAGTGGTATCACAAAATTGAGCATAAATATACCACTTACAACCAAATGCTCGAGTATCAGTATTAGAATTTAAGAAAGGATCGTTAATTCTTCAATTAGACGTATGATCAAACAATATTTGGCAACAGCACACTTACAAACTAAATATAATTGACGAAATCTCAAAAATCACGCGATGGACAAGATGGCGCCGTCTACATTTTAAAATGGCGTATAAATGATTGCTCTTTGTTAGATATGTATGTGTGGTGAGCGATCGGCGGACGCCGCGTGACGTCACACAGTGACGTGGGCGCGCCGCTCCGTGACGTCAGCCCGGCCCACGGGCGGAGCCGTAGCGACGGACGCTCCATGTCGCCTAATGGTCGCACGCTACCCGCATCTGCGAATCGTACGAAACGCCGCGCCCCAGTCTTCCGAAATTAAAAGAAAACGGTTTGGCACAATTTCGTGTGTCTCTCGATGGCACGGAATTCGATAATACTGATTCAGTTCACGCACGTCACGCCGCGCCCGACCGCCACTCGAGTACATAGCTGCTGAGATTACCTATCCTCAAATATAAATAATTAATCGCCAACCGTGCACTAACGCTACGTTACAAAAAACAAAAAAAAGAGTCGTTCAAGACACGAAAATTAGTAAGTTGAAACTAATAAAATAATCTGAGATCTTCGCCTTATAAATAAAAATGCGCATCTTTGCTTCGGGCTCCCGCGTCGGGAGGCGCCGTCGACCACGACCGGGCAAGACGTTTAGTCGTAGGAACTGTTGTAGAAAAAAAAACCCCGCAGGACAAGCGTAACTCAAAGGGTGGGGCGTCGCCTCGCGGGCTTAGATGTACATGGGCACGCCGTACATGGCGCTCCAGTCGACGCTCTGGAAGGAGGACATGTCGACGCCGGCCAGCGAGTACGCCGTGCCGAACTGGGGCAGAGCGGGGGCCGGGGCGGGCGCGGGGGGCGCCACCAGCGCGGTGGCGGCGGTCGCGGCGGCGGGCAGCGCGTACGGCGCGTACCGGTACGCGTGGGCCCCGACCGCCGGCACGGCGCCCACCCCGCCGGCGTACACCAGCCCGCGGCCGGGCCGGAGCACGAGCCGCTTGCCGAGCGCCAGCGGCGCGGCCGCGACCGCCTCCTTGGGCTGGGCGCGCTTGCACTCCACCTTTTTGTTTTTGATCGTGTGGAAGTGGATGTCGCAGACGCGCTCCACCGCCTCCTCCGAGTGGAAGGTGACGAAGCCGAAGCCGCGGTGGCGCTTGGTCTGCTGGTCCATGAGCATCACCGCGTCCTCGACGAGACCGAACTGCGAGAAATACGCGCGCACCTCCTCGGCCGACGTGTCCTGCCCGACGCCGCCGACGAATATCTTTTTTGTTTTAGTGGGTTTCGGCGCCGACTTGGGCGTCGCGTGTTTGGGGTCGATGCGTTTGCCGTCCAGGGTGTGGACGGGCACGGCGAGGACCTTGTCTACGGACGAAGCCTCCTGAAACGTGATGAAACCGAAGCCGCGCGAACGCTGCGCGCGGCCCTCTATTAGCACACCTCCGGGAGCACCAGAGTTCCATTGGTAGTTGGCGATCACGGTCTTTACACGGCCTCTAGTTGTTGCCGGATCGAGTTAACTGCGCACCTAGCGTTCATTTGATTTCATTGTTTAATTTAGTAGCATTTTGTAACCAAAAAAGTATCATTCATCCAATAGAACTATTAACCTGTTGTAAATTATTTTCTTTTTAAATTCTTATATAAGTTTCTTAGAAGGATGTGGTTGATAACAAATGAATCAGAAGTTATATTTTTAATGCTCTTATTTTTAAATTTATATATTTGTCTAGGACAAAGTATCTAAATTTCGCAAGAATAGTCGAAAATCTTAAAAAGCCAAAACACTGGATTATTACCGCGAGAAAACCCGCGGGTGTGTGAGGTATTTCATACCAGCCAGGTGCGGAGTTAATTGGATCGAGCTGTATGTTGGTATACAGTGCAAATTACTGAATTTTCACGTACCCACATTCGCTAGTTTTAAATTTGTCAATAACCAACATTAGCTTTGAGCCTAGTTAGTAGCAGTGTTCCCATAAACCTTTGCAGTTTCCAACTACCCGCAGTGTAGCAAAAATTAGCTCTCTTACGTTTAAACTACCAACGAAACTCGGGCTGAAATCAATGAGAGCCGTGGAAAACAAAAAGATTGACGACAAGAGCAAATTGGCAATCTTTATATTTTTCGGCAAAACAGTAAGTACTAAGAGGGCAACACCTAAGTACACAACCTACGATACTTTTGTAATCACAAGGATTTTACAGGACAAACGATCATGCTTCTCATTACAGACTATATTAATTAGTATTTATCTAGAAATAAATCGACGAGATTAAAATCGAGTTAACTGTGGTACTATAGAAATTGTTACAGTTAAAAAATCTAATAAAAAATTACATTTTTATAACCCATACATGTCTAGCTGGGATACCGTCTAACAAAAACCTACCGAGCAGTTTTATTTCGCTACCATTTTAGAAGAAAATTTTCTACCATTTCGGGAGAAGTTTACGTTGTATCTATGCTAATTACATTGTTGGCTAAATCTGTATTGTTTCAAACACACCATAATGTAGCTATATTTTACTAATAAATGTAAGGTAGTTTCAGAAAGTATTTCATTGTTGCCACATTTCATAATTAAAGTCGACTGTATTTTCAGTTGAAATAAAATTATTAAAAAAAATTTTCGTTAAATGAAAACTAAAAACGAAATTAATGTTTTCCAACAGATACAGAAAATGCTTTTCGAGTATTAGTTTTACAAATAAATGAAAATGGCAAACGATTACATTTATAAAAAAAAAATACAAGCATAAGATAAAACACCAAAAATACAATAGACTGATGGCAGCACCAAAAAAAAAAACGGGAGAACTACCGAAATTCGGAAGAAAGAGATAGTATTAGTCTATGCCTAATTCGTCTATGGCGGAAACTTGACATGTAAGACTTAACGCCAGTTCCGTCTCACGAGCATTTATTACCGTGCCGACACAATTAATTTAAATAAAAACTCTAACATACATTTATAAGCGAATAAACATGAGATATAAAGGATGTTCGGGGACTGCTCCCGAAAACGAAGACTGGTGATAGTACTAATGACACCTATGATGAAGAGACGGAAAAAAAATTGTTA
>JAOSYY010000007.1:0-28655 GCA_025727935.1 Hebomoia glaucippe
ACCCCCAATTTTCACCCCTATACAGTCAACCCCTATTATTATGTGGCAAAACGACGTTTGCGGGGTCAGCTAGTTTAATAATAAAAATATACATTTTCAAAAATTGTTTCCAAATGAAATATAATAAAATAGCATTCCTTATATAAGTTCAATAATTAAGTTGCAAACAATGCAAAATTTAATGAATATTTACTAAGTTCGTATATATATAGATGTGTGTGTGATATTAAAGTAGCAATTCAAATTTTTTAAGAAATATGTTTAATATCCGTTCATGTTTCATATGACCGTTCATAAATGGAATGAAGTGCTGTAGTGTAACTTCAATTTACGAATATCCGCATGCTCTAGTTAAATAAGTCGACAGCACATCATCGAATAATTAATGTTGTCTTGTGGCTGAAATATTATATTCCACCAAGACAACCTCAATCATCCATAACTAAAATAAGAAATCCCATTTCAATTTTTGTTTGAATAAAAGCTATCTGTGTTTGTACAACAGTTGGCGCAGGGTAAGTCAAACGTGTTTTGGAAAATTTCATTGAAAATACAGTGAGCACGCGAGGTCGACTCCGCTTTACGATGTATCTGTTGCGCCTGTATTTATTTTCATGTCATGTTACTGATAACAAATGACATGATTTTCTTTTAATGTCAAATTGAAAAATGAAAAACTTAACTACCTAAGGATTTAAACTAAAAATATATCATTGTACATTGTACAAATTGCAAATATATAAGATATATACAAAACAGCGGTTAGCAATTAGTGGTTTTGTTCGTTTCTCAAGCAATGTGTTCAAGCCGAGTCGGTTTAATGTCTGAACAACATTGATACTCGTATTATACCAGTAGAACTTATTTATGGTGATACATTAAGTTGTGTGTACGTTTAAGCCCATACGTGGACAAATTTAGATGCATAGATTTTTAACGCTCGGGAACTATCCTTCTCCATCTTATATACTTATCTATGAAATTCGTCAATGTTGTTGATTAATTTTTTTAACAATATGTACTAATAATAAAATGAACTCCGGTTCTTCGATCTCTTCTATGCACGATTTACCGCCAACGTACGAAGTACTTGGAAAACAGTATCTTATGTGGCTGATCCAAGAAAGAGATCATCTGGAGCAAATTAACTGTGAACGGAAAAGCTTCAAGTGGCTGCTGTCGGGCGTCAGCGACCAGCACTCGCCCCAGTGGCAGTCGCGCGTCGCTAGCGAGCGCACGTATGTCGGCGTTATCAAACGCGTCAGCTGGAGCGAGCACGCCGCACTCACCGGCCTAACACAGCGACCGGACTTAACAGTTAGTATCGATTTGGAGCGCTCAGAAACACCACTGCGCCAAGCTACCACTACAGTCGTCTACACCCGCCCCGTAGCCACTGGTGCCGACGAAGATGTGACGCCTGCCTATAAAGAGTTCAATCAATTTATTACGTTTATAAATCATTTGGATATACATTTTCCCTGAATGAAATAACAGTAACACGAGAAGCCCAATTTTTATAATATACTTTAAACATCTTCATTAAAATAGAGGTTATCTCGAGTGGGAACGGAACCGATCTCCGGTTTTAATCTTGAGTGCAGTAATCAGTGAGGCGAATCAATTGCAGCGCTGCGGGCCTGGCGGAGCCCGGATGTGAGTCAGTCCCGCATGGTTCAGTCGTTATTTACTTGATATCTTTATATTTGCATCCGCGAGCTACGACACAACGAATACAGACAACAAATCCCTTGATAAAGCCCTTCGTTGTACTGGCCATCTGAGGTGGCATCTTACAATGCACCAGCTGTAATTACATCGTTTATTCACGGTTGAAACTTTTAAGAATGAATGCATCTTTGTCCTGAGACTAGTTTGAACCCGAGAGCATGACTCAGTGCTCCCCCACCGCGCCCCGCGGGTGTATCATATGAAGGTCGAGCTTCAAAAGTGAAGGTCAAGGCTGTACATCTCGACAGCACGTTGCGGCACTGCGCCAAATAAGGCTTTTGTTTAACTCCATCTTAGTGCTATTTCTTCTAGCTGTCCGAGGTGTCTTGAGTAGCTTTTAGCTAATACCCGCTCTCAACGTGACTCTCGAACAATCTGGTGTCCTGAGTCACGCGCTCACACCGAAAGTCTAAATTTGGATTTTAACATTTTATTTACATTTCTGCTATCATTTTTATAATAGTTCGGTAGTTACTTTAAATAATCTACAAATTGATCTAGTTAAGTCATATCATTAAAGAGCGGTCAGGTACTGCCGGAACACATGTCCAGCAGTGAGTTGCGACAGAACAGAGCGCGTTGTTGTTTGTCTAACGTAGCCATGACAACGCCAGCCGGCACCCATATACATTACAGCCCTCACGCTTCCCGCGGCGCCGTCCGGGAGGGGTCGTGCGGTATGTATGTCGAGTGAGGTGCAATTTGTACTGACTTGACCCAGTTGCATGGCATCCGGGGGGCGACGACCTGCCCTACAGTGTTTCAGAAATTGTATTAAATTCAACAAAATACTATAGATATAATTATATGGTATAGCCAGCTTTATGTCGTACCGTACAAGAGTCTAATTATTACCGAAATATGACTCTATAAACAATCAATATGCATTAATCGTAAGACGCGCGACTGCAACATGGCAGCGAATGATTCAAAACGAATAATATATTATACTTTTTCTGCCTTATTGCTTTTATTGGGTGATTATACAATTAATGCAAAACTTATAAAGCCCATTATTACCTTATTAAGTAATTATTGCAAATTAATTTGGAACAATCCTACTAATATTATAATCGCAAAAGTTTGTAAGCGAATATATGGATGTTTTGTTACGCGCCGTAACAAGAGGGTAGGCGGCTGATTCATGTTTCTCTCCGTAACCGGAGGGTAGGCAGCTGATTCGGCTACTGGCGCGAGTCTGCCGGCAACACCTACCGCAAGCGGTACGCGAACAGTGAGCAAAAGGAACGAACTCGTTTTCGTGGCAGTATTTTCGGTTATATTAATGATTCCATTGTAACGTTAAGTGTGTAATATTAAGTTTAATTATCCGTGTTAGCATCCGAATACAAACTCCAAATACAAATAGACTTTTATTTAACAGTATGTTTGTTAATGTTTCGCGAAAAAGTAATGAATAGATTTCCATTAAACTTTACAATAATATAGCTTACACTAGTAATCCCTAGTAATCCTAGTAATGAATCAGACTACCGCACAGGCTATGATTTATAAATATATTTTGACACATGAAATCTTGGGGCACTGCTGCGTCCATCATACACATATATCTATCATATATAACTAGCTCATTGGTTTATCCGCTACCGGAAGGTGCGATTCCGGAAAAGCCGATAAGTCAATTCAATTCCCGACTTCAATAACACGTTTCGCGGATATTAAATTTTCTTATTTCTTTAAGTAATTATTACGTTCATACAAACGATACAAGTTTGAAGAAATGATGGGACTTGTGTGTCAGGTGGCGCGCGTCGCAGGCGGCCGGTATCACCGGCGTTGCGGGAGGCGCTGCTGCTGCTGCGGGAGGCGTGGCCGGAACCCATTGCACTTGCAGATCGCAGGTTAGTACAAGAATTTAATAATCTATGCTATTTTTAAACGGTTTTATTAATGTTATATACTTAAAGACTTGGTTTTTTTCGTTTGGATACGCTTAACTCGGAGACTAATCATTCGAATTGATATATATCACTACAAAATGGGGAAAAAACCCTTCGTGTACTCTGCGTAAACTGCTAAATTAACGCAATAATCATGTATTACGGAATTGTTACTCTTCAAAAAATAATTCTAACAATAATTAATACATTTCAGTCATAAATGCTGACCGTTAATAATTACAGTGTCATCTTATTTAAATGTTACAAATTTAGAAAGACTGGGGAACCTGAAGGCTATTCTAGATATCAAAAACCTATTATGAAATTTTATCATATACCATTTACTCTAGGTAAATAGAGATGTACTTACTGATATAAGCAGTTGTTATATATACGGTGTGCTGTCTATGCTATGTATGTGTTTGTGAATATTTGTCAAAAGCCCGTTGACTATATTTTGATTATATACGTCATAGTATTTGGTAGGTACTAGTTATCTATCATATATTAATTACTTCCTATCACATTGAACATACGTAGAAAAATTAAATTGGTAGCTTATGCCGTGGAGTTAGGTGTAGCACCGGATAAGTCACTTTTATGTGGTGAATTTCTTATCTGCATAGTATTCTGTAATGAGAAAATTGCACCCGCATATACCTATTTCCGTAGATCTGTTCGCTAAATACGCCGTGGAAATAATATGGTAAGTTGCTTTGAATGAGCTTCGAATTATTTTCGCTAAAAGTCATTGCTGTGCTCAGGCACACTCTTTGCGTACCTTTTAAAAACAATTAATTTTAGAATAAAATAACAAGAAATGGTAATTAGCGCGACCTAAATAGTTAGCGTCGATCGCGCGCAGTGCGTAGTGAGCTGTGTCGCTGTTCCGCTCTCTCCGTACCGACCTTCATAGTAATAGATATAGCAATGTGAGCGCGCAGCAGTGAAGGCATGTCGAACACTCGGGCAGATACCACATATCGGCGAAGGCAAAGATTAAGATATCGCTTTCGATATAATCTCTAGTAATGAATAATGATAATGCAAGTTTGATATAAAAAAATATTATTATTTAACATATTTATTGTTATATTGATCGTGGCACGTATCGTTTTCAACGACTGCCCCGCGTGTCATATGCACACGCACGGGCACATCTGTAGGCGTCTCGCGCTCGCAACAATCACTCACTAACGATGCGTTCGTGCTACTATGCTAATTTGGTCTTCCCCTACAGTTACAGTGTACGTTTAAACTTGCTAAAGACATGTGTTCAGATATAGTCCTATCGTAAAACAAATTATACAAAAACTTGTAACATGTGGTTACTTTAATTAAATTCCACTAGCAAGTAGAATGAATTACTAATGTTAGTCAAAAAGTTGCGATTATGACTTATGTTAAGAGAGAACTGCGGACTCGGAGCAGTCGACTATGGCGCTTGTCGCGCCGCGTGCAGTGCGTGCACCTTAGCGCCGTAACTGAGGGAAGACGCGCACGCCGCCGGCCGCAGTCACTCCTCACCACTCGCCGTCTTTACACTACTTGAATTATTTATATTTAGGGAGTTTCTTAATTCTAAATGTAAAATTTATCTCAACAACGCGGATGATTCACAATTAAGTTAATGTGATGATTAAGTGACAAGTTCGTGCGTGTGCCCGCGTTCGGCGAGGGGAACGGACGGTGAGTGCTTTTATTTTAATAAATTGTTCTCTCTTAGAATATTTGTTTATTTTAATTCGAAAATGCCTTTCAACTGCATACCGAGATGAAATACTTATACTAATAACTTTACATATACATACAAATTATATGTACATGTATATAAATTCCGGTTTTATAAACCGGATAATTTTGATATTATAAAAAGTAATGAGAAAATCTCTCTTTATTACCTTATTTTTTTAATGGGCAAAATATCAAGGAATACTCGAGAATTTTATGAATTTTATTATATCTCAAGAAAATTAGTTTTATTAGAGTTTAGACTGTAATTCTTATGATAACATTTGCATTAGGGAATAAGTACCTAATTGACTTTTGTATGCAGGTGTACTAATAGAGAGAAGACACAACTTTGATTGTTATTCTGAACTCCCTCAATCTTCGCGATATATCTTAATCAGTAAGGGTACTACAACTCTTTGTTCGTTATTTTTAGAAAAAGTTCCCTCGGGTGCAATTATATTTCATTTCAATTAGTTTCATTACGTATAAGCAAATTTATAAATGGCAGTAGATGAGAACCGATTCCTGCGGCATTTGGTGAGACCGATTAATCTTTTAGTAATAATATACGAAACGTATAAAGTTCTACATGCCTTGCTGTATTGTATAGAGAGTTCAGACCAAGCCCGTAGCGGTTCAGCGACGAAGGACGATTGCGCGACCTGTTAAGTTACTCGCCTGCAAAAAGACTTGGGTGTGTGGCGTCAAAAGTGTGCGTAATCGACGAGCGTGTATGAAAGTATTAATGAGAGTAGTGGAAACAAAAGGAGTTTGTTTGAATCGTAGCAGGGTGATAGCCGTAGTCTCTGCCTACCCCGACGGGAAAAAAACCGTGTTTGTGTGTATATATGTATGTGTGCTAATGGCACTGGTCATAACCGCCCCTAAGCATTTATTAAGCATAGAAACACAGATCGGGCGGGCGGCAATTCTGCATCCATCGTCTAATATTCAACGCTTTTCTTAACATTAATTTTCCACTTGAATTGATAAGCTGGTCACGCCGTTCGTCACGTCCCAGCGGGCGCCTGTACGCGCTGCACTCGTCAGCAGATACTCAAGAATTAAGTGATGACCGGAGCGTGGAAGAGGCGGGCTCTCCCATATTCGGAACAATCGATTTTTACAAGAAAGCTAACATGCATATGGGTTTCGAATTGTGAGGTGTAGCTACGTAGCTCAAAGCTGTAACAGTGATGTAAGCAACTCGAGCGGCGTAGGCTAGTATACTTAGACCCTGAACGAGATTACATTCTGTGTGGAGAGCGCACAAAACAAGTTAGAGTGTCATATATATTTTAATTAAAAAATATATTTTTATTTTAAAAATTCGTCGATGTAGTAATATTTTCATTTTACAGGTTCTCAAAATTGCCTATGTCCACAGTTGAAGTTCAAGATTTTTTTAATTACCTAAGTGTTGATATCGAATCTCGAATAATATTTCAATAAAAAGAATACTGTAAAAAATACCAAAAATGTTATGAATATTATATTCTTTAAGATATCTCTTTGTCGCATCTACAAAGAGTGAGCAATAAATTGTGCACGGAATGGGGTGGCAGCCCGTCGGGAATGTGTAGCCGGCTTTATTATGGTCTTGTTGTGATAGCGTGGATTCTATTCCTGGCACGTGCATCTCTCGGTCGCAAATAGCGCGCTCGTCCCCGCGGGAGGGCGCCCGTCGGCCTGCGAAGTTGTACTAGACCTTCTGTAAACTTTCGATCCAGCTGTTTAGTTTACCTTCTTATCATGTTTAAATCCAATGATAACATGTAACTCTATCACCTGCATACTTCACTAATAAAGAAAATTCTATGACACAATCATAAGCTTCATGCAACGTTAAGTTTACAATTTATTCATGAAATTTGGAATGAAAACTTAACAAATAAAGAAACTTATTTTTGCAATTGGTAAACCGAAACCTTTGTATTTATATAGTTGACGACCCATATGTATATGAATAAATTAGTCTTTTTTGTCTAAATTACGTTAGGATTGCACAAGATATAGTATTTTCGCTTTATTTGTGGACGTCATTAAGTGCGTAGTGTATACAATGTAATATATATGTAGTTACAAAATTTTTCAGACTCGCGACGGAGAGCAGCGGCACGGAAGCGGAAGTAGACAGCACGGCCCAGGGCACGGGGGGCATGTGGCGGGGAGGTGGAGGGGCGAGCGGCGCCTCGCCTGGCCTTCTACGCCGCCGCTATTCCGTGCCAGAGACCATCATGAGAAAGTGAGTGTCGACTCCCCTACATAGTTCCCTGGGGTTAGTTGACAGATACGAGGAAATAGGGGATTTATATATATTCTACGTTACAATATTGTGTGTGCATTTAAGCTAAGAAGTTATTCACTACATTTCAGGTATCGCTTAGCACAACAGCGGTCCGAGGTGGAGGAAGGCCCCGGCCCCAGTGCATCAACGCGGTCATGCTGTACGTGCGGCCCGCGACGTGAGCCGATGCGTCGGGCCGCTCTATTGCGGCTGTGGGACCGCACATCTACGCGCTCACTTGAGAGCTCCCGCTGTGAGCTGCGCTGCCTGACACCTAAGCGCTTGCGACTAGATTCCCCGCGAGATCAAGATTCTGACTCTTCATCAAAGTCGCAAACGTGTGCTCTGTCTTGTTACTCGGGTCTACCCAAGGAGCTCTCCAGTAGCGTTCCTTCAAATAGGTCGCCAACATTTATGGAACCACCTGTGTTTCTGAGCGACACTAGTCACGAATATGAAACAAAAGCATCTATAAAATCACAAACCATTTCCGATAACTGTTCGTTGACCGACTCTTCGGAAACTTTCACGACTTCTATGCCAACTGCCAAAGAGACCAAACGCCGCGCACCCGAATATCTTTCGTTAATATCAAGCAGTAGTCACATTGACGGCCGAGTGAGTGAGAGGACTGCGAGTGCTGATAATGATGAGAGTAATCTTTTACCGTACGATCAGCCGCTGTCCATTGAAACACAAAAATATGACATTCTCGAGATTGTAGTCTCAGAAACGCTAAACGCTCAGTCTCCGACGCCTCCTGCTGACCGTGTGCCCGATCCCGTTAGAAACCAGACATTAAAAAGTAGGAAATGCCAAAGCATCGACATAGATGAATATGTATCTAATATATTAGTGGAAAGTCTCAATTCATTGACCGGCCAATTGGAATCAATGAATGCTTCGATGGGCTACCATACTAAACTTAACATTGTTGAAAAAGAAATAAAAGTAAAGTTACAAAATACTGGCGTTAACACAATTGTGCACCTCAGTCCTACGTCTAACAACCAAATTATTTTTGGAAATGAAGAACTTTATCATAAAGATGAAAAAGGAGAGAATCAGGATGGGATAAGAAATTTGAGCAGCCTTAATATCCGTGATGGTGCATCGAGTGTCGAAACAAATAATAACTTAACCTCAGCAGAGAGCCTTCGACAGACGAACAGCAAAAACGGTCGGCCACATGCCGAGGGCTTCATAACTGTAACGAACGATGACAGCGTCAATAAATCAATTTTACAACAGATTCAGAAACTTTTCAAGGATGAATTTAAAAAAAATGACCACAGAGACATCAAAGCGCCTGGAAATAATTTACCGGAACTTTCTCATATAGAAATATCGGATGTTGATGTTTATTTGAACGATAATATTGATGCGTATACGGAGGCTGAGACCATTGAAGTACAGACGGGAAACGACCGGGATACCTCGGGGGCTCTGGCCGGCGTCGGCACCGGAAATTATTATGAAGAAGTAGAAGAAAATACGTTAGTTCCTCGGTTTTCAGCTCGACCGCATAGCGATTCCATGGAAGTTAATACCTCATCGTCTGAAGATACTGAATTATTAGGATCTGAATGTGCTAGTCTTGTGGACAGTTTAGATGATCCCAATTCGCCGAGATCTGTCTTAATTCGACGCGCTTACACTAACAGTAAAAGAAGCGAACTTGTTCGTTCATCGATAGATGTTTTAGATTTACTTCCAGAAAATGCTAGTCAAAATGGCAATCATTCAGCGAAGGAGAAAGGCGAATCATTTTTTATTAGAATAAGAGATGATGACTGTGACTGCGAAAAAGAAAATATAGTAGTAGCAGATCATATGCCGGAAACTATTAAACAGAGATTGTATAGAAGGCATAGAAAGCGGGAACAACGAATGGAATGTGTTAGAAGAAGCAAGGTTAAACAAATGAAAAAAGAAGTAATGAAAAATAGACTAAATGAGAATTACAAACACAAAACAGAAATTGAAAAAGAAAGTACAGCTATTGTCAATGCATTAATAGAAGATCTTATTTCAAAAATAGCACAGGATGAATATAAATATATGAGAATTAAACAGAGATCGAACAAAATACAAGCTGCTAAATCTGAAGAAAATTTGAACAAAAAACTTTGGAAAAGAGAAAAAGAAGTCACCAGTAATAACAGTAAAATGATACATTCACATTCCTGTTCTGACTACACTGATAAAAAAGAAACTACATTAGTTCGACCCAAGCGGGATAAATCGTCTATAGGGAGGCACCTTCCATCGACACCGGGCGATGAAAGATCTAAAAGAATTTATCAAAAGTCAGAAATCCACGATGGCAGTAACTGCATAGAGATTCTTGAAATTTTGGAGTACGTTAATAGTTCACAAAGCTCATCAGAGACAACTAACTCTGATGAAAATCATAACAACTTTGGAGTAAAAAATAAGAAGTCAAGAATTCCGGTGCCGGTTTATGAAAAAATACAGAAATTACCAACTAAAACTAACTGTCAAAGAAGTTATAGAATCGGTAACAGCAAAGCTTCATCTTCTATGTCGCGAGAGAGAAACGAAAAAACGAAACAATTGTTAACGAGTATGTTGTTAGATGCATTCGTCGACGATAGGGTTCTAGAACGTGATGCAACTTATCGACGTACAAGGTCCAATTCGTTAAGATTTCAGAATCCTTTCGACATCATTCCTGAAGAGAAAAGTAGCCTCAGTATGGAATCTACTGCAGAAGAAATCCCGGGTCGGCGAGCGTCCGCACCCAGTCTCGCCGATACTGTCTCTACAGATCTCGATACAAAATCTAAGACCCACGAAAGGCACCAAACCCCTAAAATAGCGACGAGGCATCTTAAAAGTGCAGGAACATCTCCAATGCCGGAGACGGTCCAGCTACAAAAGCACGTAGCATCGGTGACGTCACCGATGCGGAAGTCAGCTTCGACAAGTCCGATTCGCTTTGAGATGCCGACGCGGCGTGACAGCCCAGGTACCACGCGCACCGTGCCGCCGCCCACTGCACGCACAGCTCGCACCGTTATCGTAGAGTAACACCTCACGCGGAATTTTACACCCCGTTTGTTTGAGCTTTGTTAGGCTACAATACGTATATGTTTCCTATGTAGATTGTTATTACGTACATAAATAATGGAAAATCATATCGGTCTCCTCTATAAAGAGAATATGGAGTATTGTAGTCTTGGCTATCAAATATACCATCGTCTCGCGATCTTCTTCCGTTTTTTTCGCGCAGAACGAGCACTGAGATTGTAGATTGTTTATATATGTATATCGTTATCGTTATAAATAAAATAAATTAAATTTAGCTGCTTGTTTTATTCATTCAAAGGGTATGAGAGACGAAAATCGGTGACTACACAATATGAAGAGCAGGTAAAGAATAATCAGCGCCATGCAGGAGTTAAGATGGAGAGAAAAGTTAAAAATCATAATTGTATTAAAGATAAACCATTAAACGAGTCTGTGAAAGAGAGAAGGCGTATGTCTGACAGAGACAGTGACAGAATAGTGGAGCGACAGAGCCGGAGGAAGGAGTCGAACGCAGAGACCAGAGCTGGGCGTAGCAGAGATGGAAGTAGCAGCTCGAGCGGGTCGGGCGGCAGCCTGTTGTGCTCGTTGGCGCCGGCCTGGCTTGGCGCGCGCCGCCGCCGTCGCAGGGCCGCCAGTTCCGGTAATAGCGTGCCGCTCGTGACGACCAATTCTAATCAAACTTAACTTAGCACGGGTCGTTCATGTTCCAGGCGAGTGGGCTGTTACTGTGGCCGGTTCATGCGCAGCCGCACTGCCAAATGACGTAGAAATGCGCCTGCGCTTTCCCGAACCGCACTCGAATCGCCGCGGTGCCCCCGCGGCGCAACGTACACGCCGTGCTGCTACACCGCCGCTCGCACCGCCAACTCGTTGCGACAATGCATGCGCGGTACGAGATGCCATACGATATCACGAACTATAGTATAAATGTTAAAAATATTTTCGACAGTCGTTATCAGGATATTTTTACGAAGGTGGAGTGCGGGCGGTCGCGGCGTGGCAGCGACGATCCGACGCGGCTCACTCTAACCGTCAAAAAGGAGGCCTCAGGTTAGATTTATCACTTTTGTAGCATGCGCCGGCAAACTCTACCACAGCTACTCTTACATTCAGCGATGTTTTATTTTTATAATCAAACCTTACTTGTGTGCTCTGACAGCATCTTATTTAAAATCGTTTGAACAAAAATTATTTAAAGCTGAATTATAGCCGGTGGCTGAAAAATTTTTAAAATAATATTTTATCTATACTGATTTCAGATTCTTCAGTTCTCGCATCGAAGAGCTTGAAGAAGTCACGTGACCTCCTCCCGGAGCTGCACGAGACCTTCCGCGCATCCAGAACGAATAGTCGCAGTTCTCTGAAGGTACGCGCATGCTAGAGCCTATAATATTAAGTAAATATCTCTTTAAAGAATAGAATAAATAAAGAACATACTTCTTAAATTATATATGATACTTCCAGTAACATGAAGGCAAGTGTCGAACATCGTCGCGGTGAATTTAAACCAATTTGTTATATTTGAAGTGTCTTAACTAACACTCGCCGGAACTTTTCACGTTTAGTGGCACCTGCATATTTTATAGTAACGTCCGCATATTATTTACATCAAGAAGGCGGTTGTTTCAGACTCGACGGGGATGCTCCCCGCGCTGCTGGCTTCCAGAAGGAGATCCCGCAAACATTAGGTTAGTAGGTCAAAGTGGTTACAAGGCCACAAATCTAACAAAACAATAACAAAAAGAATTGGGTACAAAACGGTCAATATACAAAAAAAAAATACAGAACCATCTCCATTTTGAAGTCGTTTAAAAAAGTGATTGGCAATGGTATTCCTTCCTTCCTCACTTATATTAACAATCAAATCACTGCTAGTGCAATATAATAATTTTCATTATACATGTGCTATTTTAAATATGTATACAATTCGTGTGTTTTTTGTTGTTTTATAACTGTTAATTTGTTTTCTTATTATTTTGTATATCACATGAATAAAATTAATTTCTTTAGTTACAAGATATAAAACTTTAATGTAATATGCATATGAAGAAGTATTTTTTAATAAAAAGTAACTTAATAAATTACTTTTTATTAAATAATTAATACTTCTAACTATTATATTGAATTCAATCTATGCAGTGCATATTATTACAATGGAGAACATAATAAATTAAAAATGTGATGTATTCAAAAATATCTACTAAAAAGTAAACTTAAAAGTGATCTAATAAAGAGTAAAATTAAAAGTGACTTTAGGAGACGAAGGTTCCATGTCTTCATGAAAAATATTCAACTGCATACTTCTAACTTAGGGTAAGTAATAGTCATTAATAACCATATTCTGTCTAGAAGGTCTTATGGAAAATGGAATAAATGACTATTTATCATTATATAAACTTAATATACTTACATTCTATCTCTCCTAATTATGATTCCCAATGCTAATTGTGAATTCATCCAGACATACTTAATGAATTGAACCTACTGTAATATGAATGATAGTATAATGTATACTGGGATGTAATGGAAGCGGACTGTTTATATGGTAAGAAATTTTCTTCATTTTTTAAATTTATTTATAACCTTTGTGAACGCTACTCTTTTTTCAGAGCCTGTAACGGACTATCCGTGTCTGGAAGCGCTATTGTACCGGAGCACAAGCCCCGCGTGCCGACCATGAGTGAACGAGACCTCACTCGTCTCAATACCTCACGCAGGCGGCTCTCATACCAGCATTTGTAAGCGGCGAAGGTGAAGACAAAGAAAGGAACATTTTTCATTCAAATACTGTCTAGAAAATTGGTGATATCCGCATATTTGAGCTCATTGGAAACTTTTATTTTCAGAACAAGCTCGAAAAAATCTAAGACGTCAAAATTTTTAAGTTCTCTTCTTTAAAAACTCGCCCTAAGTACTACCTGAAAGTGTTCATAAATAACGGTTACATACGTGTTACATGTAACCAAACGATACGTTATAAATTCTAATATAATAAATTGTATTCAAAAGAACAGCATGACCTAAAGCGTTCTTAGTTGGGCGGAGTACTGAAGTAAGGAGCACCATCTTCATTGTTAAACTAGCCTATATAATCATTTTTGGCGCTTTTTTTGAAATATTCCCGGTTGCTGTTACAGCGCCACCTTAATTTATTGTACTTAATGGACTCTTTTTTTATGCAATAAGATGATCTTCCTCACCTCAACGCTCTAAGTGGGTTATTACAGCGTACTTAATTCCTGACAGGAGTTTTGTCTATGACAGTAATTTAATCATTTTTCAAAAAGCTCATATAAAAATTATGCCTAGAATTTATGGAAAAGATATTAATATCGAATTTTACTGAGATTTTTATTGTGTTTAATTATTTGTGCAACTTGACGATTAGTTTTAAAATTCTTTTCTGGATTGGAAAGAACGTCCCATTGCTTCTCGCTGTATATATTTGCTATATGTAAATAATGTTACAGATGTAGTTTTTTCAAACTATTGATATTAAATCGATATTACAGAATTAGAGGTATATATCAATTTTGTTACGACTTATAAAATATATACTCGTATATTGATAGTTTAATAAATCCATTTAGTCACTATAAAATAGAATTTTTATTTTTATACTTTGTATTACTTGTTACGCTCTGCGAGGGTAGATAAAATCACTAATATTCGTACTTTGATTCTTGAAAATCACGAGGCTTGAGCGATACTTGCTTGAGGATTGAGGATATAAGAAATAAATATAAATCTTAGACCCGACCTCAGGGGCTGAGTTGATTAGTCGTAAAAAATATGTATCGTGACTTTGCCTCACTGATAGAAATAATTAAAACTTTAAAATTTCATTTCTTTCATGGTGGTTTAGATTCTACATATTCACAAAATTCGATAGAAATTGGTAGAACGTATTTCGATATCAGTGCAAACAAATTATTCTTTCATAATCTGCGCCATCTAAATTGTAATCGCGTAAACTACGAATTATGGATTGGTACAGGAATTTATAAGTTGTTCTAGGAAGTTAAAAGAAAATAAAAATAATTAGGTTTAAAATTTTCATAAAATGGTTATTTTTACTTTTTCTACAGCTGGAATTTTTAATTAAAATTGCAAGCATTCGTCGGAATTTCTTATTTAGACGGGCGCAATCTAGATGGCGTTAAATGCTTGTATGCAATATTTACATTTTGTATCGCGTTACTCTTCTTTGTCAGAAATATTTGTTCAATGATTTTAAAACGACAGACACATGTTATTTATTTATAGTGAAAGCTTTTAAATTTCTCTTTTGAGTTCATGAGTTCATCTGATACACTTTGCTGAAAATGACATTTCTTATAAATTAGCGGGCGATATATTTAAAGACGTTTGTGTTTGTGAAGATAAAATATTATGCACGATCAGTAAATTAAATAATATAACACATAAAATTATCGATCTTTTATTGCAACATATCACGAATCGTTCACAATTTTACAACCATTTTTTACAAACAATATAGCTTCTCTCAAAGTATTCTCAAAAATTCACATTCACTATAATTATTATCTACTTGAAATAATTCATATACTATTTGACATTATTTACAATAATACATATTTACAGAAGACATCACATAGTTTAATAAATAGTTAACTAGTCGAGGGCACACTAGACGAGTAAAGTGAGGCGTTCGGGCGGAGGGTGGCGCGCAGGGGGCGGCTCGGGCGGCGGTAGCGCGCGTTTTGTCAGCTCCTTGTCTCGGGGCGGCGTGTTGTTCCTTGCGTCCGCGTTCTGTGCTTTATACAAAGAGTGCGCACGCGGTAGCTCATCCGGTTCACGGCCAGGTCCTAGTGGATTGGCATAACGCCGTAGGTTCTCTTCGTTCTGCAAATTGTTGGACTTTTCCTCATCATGCCGTCGGGAGTGTTCTTCAGCAACAACTGCGGCGGCCCGGCGGCGTCGTATCAGCACCACTGCGGCACCAGCGATGCCCAGCACTAACAGTGGCACTGTGGCGGCGAGTGCCAGTAGTGCGCCTGAGCCGGGAGCGGCAGAAGGCGCGGGCGACGGTACGGCGGCACCTACTGCAGCTGAATCAGTAGTGGGTGTGACACGCAGGCGTAGCGCGGCACCTAGCAACGCGTGATGGGCCAAACGTCTGCGCGCCACTAGCTCGCTAAGAACACGCACTGCAGTCGCCAGCGCACTAACCTCATCATCTGTCGGTACGTCTCTACCGTCCTCCTCACCGGCCCACTGTAAAGAAAACGTTTAGTCTAATCAATTTTAAAACTTTATTACGTATTAAGACAGTGTGGGTACGGTTCACATGCAAGTCGATATTACTTCAAAATTCATAAAATACAAGAATACTTACAAGAGCCAAATCGAGAGCATCGTCATCGTCGGGAGCGAGATCACAGAGAAGAGTAAGCGGTGGTGCGGGAGGAGTCCTATCGGCTAACGCCGCGGCCAGAGCGCGGCGTAGCGCTGAGCACGCTCGCTCCACGTGAGCGCCGCGTGCGAGACGTTCGCGAGCGAGACGCAATTCAGCGCGCGCACAGCCTGGCGGTGGCAGAGCGCGCGAACCGGGCCAGCAGTTAGGCGGCGCCGGAAGCGCGGGTGGCTCCACGCGTCGTCCAGATACGCGCCGGCACTCTCCCAGTGGCGCACAAGGGCCTCGCAGGCACAGCGCCGGAGCGGCGGGCACACACACTTCGTCCGCATGACATGGTAGAGCTGGTGGAGCTAGGCAGTCAGCGAGACCACACCAGAGGCGCGTACAGGCTGGAGCGCCTGACGAGCAGCGGCAGGCGTTGCATCCCCACCACCACGTTCCATTGTCAGCACCACACGCGCCAGGCACCTCACCCGTCTCCACTGAACCTTCAGCGCCTGCCTCGCCACCTGCTATACCCTCTGTCACTTCGCCGCTTTCTTCTCCAAGCCCAGCTATCACTGTAAACAAAAATCGGTTGGGCTTACTTCATGATTTTGATAACCTTTAATTATCAGATGTCTAGTTTGTCCTCAGAATATTATGGTAAAGATGAGTCGCTTAGTAAACTTACATTCTAAGCAGCGCCTGGCAAGACGTGCGGGTGGTGAGGGACAAACACAGCGTGCGGCAGCAGCTGTGGGTGCGCACACGGCGGGTGCGGGGCAAGGCGGATCGCAAGCAGGTGTGGCGCAGTCTGACCCCGCCCAACCCGGTGCGCATTCGCAGGCCCACCAACCTGACCCACCCACACAGCGCGCGCCATTTCGGCAGGGACCAGACGCGCATCCATCTGCAGCGCGTTCACAGCGCGCGCCTGCCCAGCCGCCTCGGCAGGCACACGCCCACGCGCCACCAACCGCTACACATGTGCCGCCGTGCAGACACGCGCAGCTTGGCGCAGGCGCCGCGGTCGCAGCAGGAGCTGGCGGCAACGCTGCTTGAGCGGTCGCCGTCACAAGAGGAACTATCTGTCGTGAGATAATTGGAAAAACCTATATTCAAAATCATTTTCAAGCATAAAGAATGAACATCTCGTAGCTTCTCTCTAGATCGTATTACATTGTCTGCCAAAAGAAAATGTTATATAATTAAAATGTACTTAAGTAGTGTAGCTTAAAATGTAGTTTCTTTTAATTACAGCTTCACATTTTGAAAAACTATTATAAAACAACATTAATTTTAAAAATATGTATCAAGGTTTGGTGGTGAAGGTACCACAAAGGAAAATGATTATACCGGTTGAATGACAGGCAGGTCGCATGCGGTGCCGGCCCAGCCCGGGGCGCAAACGCAACGCGCGAGTGGGGGGGTGTGTGGTGGAGGGCCCCCTGGCGGCGGTGCAGCCGCGAGATGCGCGCATGTGCCACCGTTGGCGCAAGGCACCTCACAACGCGGTTCTTCCGGAAGTGCACATGTATCACCTGTATTAAATCGAGAACATCGTAATAAGTACAGCTCGGAGGGAGTGGCGGTAGCGGCCTGTACACACTTACCGGTCCAGCCGATGCGGCAAACACAGACGACACCGGCGGGGCCGCTTGAACAGCTTCCGTTGTTTTGGCAAGGATTTGGCACACATTCATTCGATACTAGAAAAATCGATGTATGAATTTGTTGGAAAGTAAGAGACGAAAGTATGATAAAGCTACGACAAACTTTATTATGTATAATATTGCTTACGAAGCTGAGGTTCACGCGCGGCGCGTTGTGTGCAGTTTTTGCCAGTCCAGCCGGGCGCGCAGTGGCAATAGTAGTCGCTTTGAGCAGTATAGCACGGCGCGCCGTTGCCACACGGTGCGCCCGCGCAATGGTCGCGGTCGTCCTGCGTATATACACACACAAACACTCATATATATACAACAAACGGGGCTGTGAACAAATTTACACCATGAACACTCACCGGACAGAATCTTCCCAAACAGGAGGTAAGCTAGAAGCAGAGACCGTTTAGTCGGTTAGTGGCGGCTGCAGAGAAACGTTATATCCAATATTTAGTCGGTTAGCATTGACTATTATTTTAAGAAAAGAAAGCGAAGAAGCGCGTCTGATACCTCGCAGTCAGCGCCGGAAAAGCCGACAGGACAGATGCAGCGGTAGGCGTCGAGCAGGTCTACGCACTCGCCACCGTTGCGGCACGGACGCGGCGCACAGTCATCCACGTCGCGCGCACACGTGCGACCCGCCCAGCCTGCCGCGCACGCACAGTGAAAGTCGTCCACGAGGTCTATGCATGTTGCGCCGTTGAGACACTGTCCAGTGCAGTCGTCGACATTCTGGTCGCAGTCATGGCCCGTCCAGCCGGCGAGGCATGTGCACGCGTAACCACCTGCAGTATTATTGCAGGCAGCCGCGTTCACGCAAGGCCCCAATGAGCCCTCGGGTCCGCCAGTAATTTCGGTGCACTCGTCCACGTCATCAGTGCAAGAAGGCCCTCGCCATCCTGGCGCGCACTCGCACAAAAAAGCGTCGAGACCATCGCGGCACAGGGCGCCGTTGCGGCAGGGCGCTGAGGCGCAATCATCCACGTCGAGATCGCACCGCGCGCCTGTCCAGCCGCGCTCGCAGACGCACGTAAAACCGGATGCGGAACCACTTAACTCGCAGGCACCGTGCATACAAGGCTGAGGCGCGCACGGGTTATCGACGCGCTCACAGTCCACGCCCGAGAAGCCCTCGGCGCACGTGCATAGATACTGGTCGGGCGCCGTATTCTCACACGTACCGCCATGTCGACAGGGCTCGTGTGTGCCACAATAGTTGAGATCTGCACAAGATGGTCCGTTAGTCCCCGTTAATTCGTACCAACGACAGAGGATAACCTGGATTACTCACCTTGGTCACAAAGTATGCCGCCCCAGTTCGTGTCGCAGGTGCAGTCCCATGAGGATCCGTTACAGTAACCGTGCTTGCAGCCCGGATAAGGCTGACACTGTGCGCAGAGCTCACCACGCCATCCCGGCCGACACCTGTTTGGGATTGTTACTCGTGAACAGCCGCAGTACGCTCAGTAAGCAAATCCAATTGAATGAATATGGAATTAACTTACAAACATTCGCCGGGCCGGTCACAGCGCCCGTGATTGGCATGGCAGCCCTCCTTGCACACCGCTAAAAGGGAATTCGATGTGGTTAATAAGAGGAGTGAGGTTACTATTTTTATGAGAAATTATTAGAAAAACATGCTTACGTTTCTCGCAGTTGTCGCCCTGCCAGCCGGGCAGGCAACGTTTATCCCCTTGTGCTGAGCACGAATAGTGGCCAAATTTATCGTCGCGAGGGCGGCAAAAGGTGGTGCACGTGGTGTTATAGTAATTCGGCTGGCATAACACACGGACGCGGTATGCAACGGCAGCTGCTGCGCCTGCATGCCGTAACGCGTGCCATTCGGCACCCGGCTCCACGATGCCTGACCACCACGCTTCCTCGATCAAGCCGCTCTCCGGTGCCTCTCCTTCACCGCTGCCTACCGCGATCTCCGTGTAGTTGAAATCATCGTAGGCTTGCAGAATCAATGTGAAGGAGCGCTGTAGGAAATATACCAATATTTAAAGACATTGTCGCACACACTCGTGACGCAGACGCAGTCATGTCGAGTACTTACCGTCCAACGGAAAGAGAAAGGCAACGCCAGCGTATAGAGTGGGTCAGCGAGCGTGAAGGAGTCGGTGCCAAGCGTTGGTGAAGCGGCGCGCCCGAATGAACAAGCACCTGGCGCGGCCGCCGATTGGTACTCTTTAAGGCAGAGAGCAAAGCGCGTACGGCAAGGGTGCGCGCAAGCTCCCGGCGCGGCGGGCGGCGCATCAGCGCCCGCGCAACAACGACCCGACGCCAATTGTAGCCGGTAGTTGGAGAACTCGAGGATCTGCAGCTCGAACACGCCCGCCCCCGCCGCGCACTGCGCAAATACAGAGACTTTTGACATGATGAGATTCAATGGTAAAGTATGCTAGAATGGATATTCGATGTTAACTTTTTTCCATCTCAATAAATAAAAATTATTGCTTTTTGCCGATGATTTTCTAATTAATTTTATTTCTTATAATAAGATCTATCAGTCCAAACTATAGGTTTTTATATATGTACATGTACATTTCCCTCGCCGCGGCGGCCACATATTGTTCGTTATTTATATATTTTTGATTTCCTAAACTGTGTTTAAAGTACACATTTTTAAAAAGTTTTATAATATACTATATCTATATGCATGAAGATCACATCATGTAAGTATAAAGTCTGTATAATACATAAATCTAATCTTTTAGTAACCCTTAACATTCTAAAGGAATAAAAACTAGATAGAAAACGATCTTCGTAGAATACTGGATCAGCTCGATGTTTCACTAAAGCGTCAGCTTTCTTAATGAATATAGAATTGAGTTTAAAGTTTAATTAAGTATTATGAAAACCTTTTCCGTAAAAGGTACTTGTAAAAATCGTATAGATTAAGTTTTTTGTAAGAATAAATTTTAACAATCCCTAATGTATGTATATATGTTGTTTATACCTTTAAGAACACAAGGTTTTTATTACTTATGAGCTTTTACCCACGGCTTTGCTCGCCCTGATGTCGGTTTTGTCTACCACTTCTAGTTGTTTATCATATTATTTTTTGGTAAATTTGGATTCTACTGTTTTGATTCCTATTCATTATGTGCGTAAGTTTATAAGTAAAATATATAACACCTAGTTGGGAAGCCTTAACATTATTATATTTAATATCAAAACATCTCTGTTTCTATCTATCTGCTTGTTTCAGCTAATCTCTCAAACGGCTGAACCGACTTTGACGGTATTCTATTGTCATACAGCGGACTTAGGGTATGATTATGGATAATTAATTTTGGCTTGTCCACAAAATCGTAAACCCATGATATTATGTCAGTCTGCTAAAATGGCAAATGTTTGAACGTGTCGGGCTTTTTACATGAAACTAAAAATAAATTATGCCTAAAATTATTGCAGTGTCAAACGTGGGATACCGCTCTTTATTAAATTGGTAGGTTGTGGTGCTCTTTCGACTCGTCCAGCCTGTTGCACCGGCAAAACGCGTACCAGTTACAACAGATCCATTGTTACAGACAATAACAAAATAGCCCCCGTCTCTGGCTGTCTCACTTGCCACCTGTGGGACGTTATACTTACATACTACGCACGGTTCTATTAGGTCCATCGTTACGTGCGAAATTGTTTAAAATTATCTATTATTTTGGAATAACTCAAACATATCACATCACCACATGCGAAACGCATAGGCCGTTTTTGATTTATTTAGTAACTGAAGTAATTGACATCATTATTTATTATAATGTTTGTATCCGAGGTGACAAAAAATTTTTAATTGTATACTTGTAACAGCTACACTCGTAACTGTAATCGTAATGAAATTTCTATTTCTGAAAACTTTTGTATATGTAATTTTTCATCTGACTTTGCAGCTAGGCGTTTGAGCGTAAGAAGCTTATAATTCATATATATTATAAATATTCGGAAATTCATATATGTATTATTAAACTGCATTTATTAATGCCGATATTAATTTTAAAGGAATTTCTATACCTCCCACCAGTTAAATCCTTGAAAATAACTACCTGACGTACAAATATAATGGTTATCTATAGATGAAGATATAATAAAACTATAATTCATAATATCAAAATAACAGCGTTAACCTTAATAAACATTTAAGATTGTACACGATATAATAGAAAGACATGATTAATAATTTAGTGTCTGTTTCTGCCGACCAATCTTCAAAAGGGTTCTCGTCAGAATCCAGTAAACGGCTACATTTATATGAAATAACTTAGGCTACGTAATATATATTCCAACATCATCGTATGATATTGACCAATGCGAGTCAAACCGCGGGGCTCTTCTAACAGAAAATATAAAAGAACATTATATCAAACAACGAGGATCTAAGACGTTGAGTATATAAGTTTTAATCTTCAACAAGTTAAAGATAACTTACGAGTGTATATAAAGTTAATTATGGTTTGAAATATTACGGTGTTATTATAGGAAAACTCGTACGTAGATATACATAGCGATGATGAGCCAGTTTCCAATTGGGCAAATCTCGGTGATATCCTGCAACCTATACTCAGTTAGGATCGCTCTCCGTGTTAGTTTCAAAAATACATTTTTCCACTACAATATTTAATAGAATTTAAAACAATTAATTTTATAATCTTTACTTTTATAAAATTGCCTTTACTGATCAAAAATGTAAACCGTAAACTATCCAGTCGGGAAAGCAACTCTCTAACTATAACGAATATATGAGTTATATAAATTGCATTGCATTATAATTTTAAATGTGGGAACACATACACAGTGAAACCAATAAAAAAAAATATATAATATTAACACTCAACACGCTCTGCAATGAACTGTTGTAAAACTTACACGTTTTCCTCCCCAACATAAGAAACTTGTCATTGCTGAATATAATAAGTTAATGCTGCTGATAAAGATGCTGCAAATACTCGTCTATATATATTATCTTGGTTCAAAACATGAGTGTTTAAGATTGATCGATAAAGACAGAAATTTAATATTGCGATAGGATCGAAAGTGCCAAAGGATGATACTACTTTGGCAATGTTTTATTATGTACGGTAGACGCGGCAACTTCCAAATGGGACTGTTGTCAAAATGGCTCATTGAATTGATAACTTCCTGCTCTCTTGTGAGCTCATCACAAACTCGCTTATATGTTATCGGAGTAGTACGAGATGCATGAAGATGTTGCGCGTTCCCAGGGCTCAACGGATGTTACCTCCATGTAGGTGCGGCGCCGGAAGAGCAACCTTTAGCGACATGAACGCACTATTACCGATCACATTCTCGGACCAAAACAAATTCGCTCTCTACGACATCCAGATCTCCCAGATCGCGCCTCAACAGTTAATAAACATTTTGAATAAGACTGATTTACATTGACATTTATATTGAAAAGGTAAGATGCATATTTAATGATTAAATTTCGCGCGGGTCAAGAATCACGTTTCATACATGAAACTCACACATGAAGTGCAGGGATGCGCCTATCGACTTCAGTCTACAAATTGCTGAATGCGTAATAAAACTACAAAGGTCGGCAGTGTGTCATTAAATTATATAACCATATAATGGGCTGTGACATGAACTATCAGCAAGTGAACCTCAGCTCACGGACAACCAACATCCGGTTAGTTTTAATAGCCACCGGGCTAAAAACGCGACGTCCCCAAAAAAAAAAAAAAAGCTCTCGGACAAATGTATAAAAATATATTTAATACTTTATTAGATACCGCACGACGACATACGAACACAGTACATACACTTAAATATATCTTATGACAGAACACAATTTTCTACCTAAGCACCACTTACATTACACCATGCACAGACAGATTTATATACACAGTTAACCCATATCAATGAGAAAATATGAAACAACATATATTATGACGATAGAAGGATCATAACGCGAACAAAAAACTGACATTAAAAATATTAAAATAATAATTACAAAACGTAGGCAAGCAAAAAAGCTTTTACAAATAAATACAGGAAGAAGAAATAGAGGTCCACATTTAGCGATAAGAAATGATTGTACGCGTGTCACGTCGACAGCTGTTCACTTACATTGGTTTTTATTAAACGGGATTTATAATAGTTCTATTTTTTTAGCGCGAATTCGTTTGAGGGATAACCGTGAAAATATTATAGAGCTAATTGCCTTGTATAAAATATTATACAGATAAATTAATTCAATCGTTTTTGTGAGTTCACGCGAGTAGTTAATTAAAAAAAACTTATATCCATAATATTGGTAGTGGCCAGATGTTCTGTGAGGTAATAAATGTCTTAGCTGGCGCGCTGTCTCCATTTAGGCTTCAGTTTATATGAAGCACTGTATTCACTCTATCTGTCTATGCTTTTACACGCGTAAGATAATAACTAACTTTGTTGTCCCCGAAACCTATACCGCAGTTTCGACAACGAGAAAGTAGCCACACGAACTTGTATTGCATAGAAATAAGAAAAATCCGTGAGGTGTTGCAGCTTGTACAAGGTGCCGTACTGCCAGGGTGTGAGGCGAGTCGCCGGACAGGTCAACGACTGTTCAGCACCGGAGACGAGTTCGACTCAGAGCACCGGTTAGTCTTCCTCATACATAATTAATCGAACAGGTTGTATGCGTGCAATTTTAGAGGCCAATTCGGTAATAAATTTATAATCATTTAAATATGATTCGACAGGCTTTGATTGTCATGTAATATAACGATGTTGCGATAAATGTAACAAGCAGAATGAGAACATATAGAGACACACTGTTATCGCGTCATAACATTGGTAGAGCAAGGGAACCCGGGCAACGCGAAAACACCTTGCGAATGAATAATACATACAGCAAAGTTTGTATGTCCGTGACGTGTTTACGTCTGTTTTGGAATAAATTTGAAGACTTTTAGTATATTGGTTATAGAACTATATTTTATCGTAAAAAACAACTTATAAGGATTGAAAACTTGTATTCGACACAGATTGGTTGGTAACCGTAGCTACGCGTATCTTAGTCACATAATGGACAGAAATTGTCATAAATCGATGTATTGGAAGAAAATGAATTTCTTATTTTCAAACATAGTCACGTCATACGAGTTCACTTGTAACAATATGACACACATACTTATAACAGTATTTGTACTCACGATAATATTGTAATACAATGATGATACAATATTATTCAATCACGTTCCCAGGGATATATTGGTAGCTTTAAGCTTAGGGCCCAGTGACCGCGTCTCTCTCATTGACCGATTGCCGATGGAAATTATGGATTATATTTACGTTTTCAGAAAATCGGTAATTTAATTACTACATAGAATATATATATAAGTGTAAAGTTTTGAAACTATTTGCCACTTGTAAACTAAACATTCTAATTCTTTGTAAAAATAATTTTATACTAATATTATAAAGGTCAAGAGTTTATTTCAATGCGCTAATCTCTGGGACCGCTGTTCCTATTTAAAAAATCATTTCAGTGTTAGACAGTACATCTATCGAGGAAGGCTATTAAATTTTCAAAAATAAAATAGGGATGCTTACTAAAAGTCCAATAAATGTTTCGTATAATCGAAATAAACGCAAGCGAAGCTGTTGGGAGAAGCTAGTTAAATAATAATAACCGGATATATTTAGGAAAAGCTATCGTTTAATGTATTAATTGATTTTATAAGTGTAATTAGAGTACTCCGCAGGTTTATTCGTGTCAAAGTTATTTATAAATGTTTTATTCATTTAGATGCTAACGATGTGGGTTAAAATAAATGTAGCCTAAGATACACTATCTGTTACTGAAAGATGAGTCAAAATTGTTCAGGTCACTTTGAAAAGTTGCTGTAAGACACTGGCAAACAATTTATAAAACTTTTAAGAATGAAAATCACGTATAATCTGGGATTATAAAAATAATTATAAATACATTGGATACAATTTCAATGTATTTCAAAAGAAACGTTATTGTAGCTAACAGACGGATAGTGAGACGAAGTGTCAAACAATTCAAAAATTTATATTTATATTTAGTGCCTTAAATCAATTCAAATTACTATATTAGACATCTCATTTCCACATGAAAAACAGCCGCAACAACTTTATTAATTTTTTTTATTAATTAATCCGTTAAGTGGTTTCGAAACTAGGACGTAACGCAGACATAAAATAAAATATTAATTAAAAATTCGATATTTGTGTTCCTTTACATCCTTTTATCGCCACTCTTGTCTGTTTCTAATAAAAATACAAAAGTATCTCTGATTCTAAACGGACTGACTTTATTTACTAGCAGTTTCTCGCGCCATTTCCCGCGACCATTATTTATATAATAAATTAAATTAGTCTAAGTTTCTTCTTGTAACTTTAGCTTAGTACCGGTGAAAACCTTGTCAAAACCAATGCTATGGTTACGGAGATTCGCCAGAATAAAGAGACAGGCAGAAAAATTTATAAGTTAATTCTGTTTAAATATGGAATATACTTTTATGTGCATAAAGAAAAACTGTTGTTGTGAATTATAAACAGACAGTGAGTTTTATTTATTAGTACATTATTTTAGTGTGTCTTATAAGAAATAACAGTTAAAGTTTAATTAACATAGAATTATGTCTGCTCTCTTAGTCTACTTTAATTAAACAGTCTTTATAAGAGAGATAGGGGTCCTATTATTATAACACGACAGCAAGGCGGGGTCCCCAATATGTTAAGGGCGGTCCCGCGTGTTCCCTTTTTGGGTATACCAATATCGCTACGTCGTACTTACAAATTGTTTTCTCCTATTTATTTATTGAAATTAAAACCTCCCAAGTATAAAAATATACTTATAATATAATTATATGAATTAAATAATTTACGTACAATTATCTCTACATTCGCTAAAAAGTTAAAGAGTTGACTTTTAATATGAAATTTTAAAGAAATCCCGTCATTTTATGGAACAGTCATACTGAACTGGACGTTACGATTTGTGTATGAGAGAGTATGCCGACGCGGCAGCACATACTTGCAGCGTGCTGACGAGGGCGAGGGCGAGCAGCAGCGGCCCGTGCCGCTCGGCGGGCGGGCTGCGCGCGCGCATCGGGTCAGCGAGGCGCGGGGCGCCGGCGCCGCGAGCGCGCCCGCATGCCGCCTCACTCCGCAGCGCTGCACTGCGTCCGCGCTGCACTGCACTGTCTGCACCGTGCACTAACTAGCACTGTCCGCACTCGTTTAATTCGGGCCGAGCCGATTGAAACTGCGGCGATTGCTCGCAACTGCGTGCGCGAGCGTCGCGTATCTATTCGAGTGGTCGCGTATACGCTGCACATGAAAACGTGCACTCGCCGCGGGGCCCAGAGAGGCACTGCGCCGGCGGCGCGTTCCGCCCCCGCCCCCCGGCAGATACCTCGCGAGCGAATGGCGCGGCCCGGCCGGCTGAGCGCGCCCTCCGCAACAGATTTTATTTAGCACTTTGCTAGAGACACTAATACATTCGACATTACTAAAGTAGACTCTACAAAAACTTAGTTCATGCATCGGCAGCACGTAAAATAACTTGACGCATAAAATTAGCTGTCGTCTAAATCGCGATTGAGTGGCCCTGCCCACTCTCTGCAGGTTCGAGCTTCGGTCACTTTGGGTTTAAGGAAAGGCTCTATATACTCCACTGTATTTGATACAGTAACTATGCTAATATACGGAGTCCACCAGCCTGAGACCGCCGAAGCCGTCAACAATATACGGGTTGGTAGTAGGACCTAGTAACTAGGTACATGTATCGGGTATCTCGCCAAGTGCTGACATATAAATGGACGGAAGCCGGCTTGCGTTATTTAGATTACGACACTGTCGCTAATTATGTACTTACAGAGCATCGATTTGGCAGATAAGAAATAAAAATACATAACCATATACATAAGTATCTATAAATAATCGTCAGAAACATAGTTATTGAGCTTCTCGTAGCAGCGCCGGCGGCGATAAAAGATCCTAAAAAGAGAAACAAAATTATCGCAAAAAAATAATCGATCCAGTTTCGCGTATTGGTATCGATGTCGTGTTAATTATTAAGCGCACGCACAACATGCGAGTGGCTGAAGAGCGGCCCGGGAGCTGAAATAGAAATTGTATTTCACGGTGGTAAAAAGTGAACTTATATCAAATTTATTATATTCATTTAAACTGTAGTTTATACAAGTATTTAATTAACAGGATTACTCAAGCTGTCTACAGGCGCTGCGAGCTAATTAATGTTTTGAATATTATTTATTCACTAACTTTCATACTCATGTAATGACTATTCTAATAAAATTTTAAATGTGAAAGTGAGTTTGTTTGTGTATTTACTACCACTGAGTCGAAATGCTGATTTTTGGTAATGATATAGAAATGAAGACGGTTATATTTTTATATGTTATTTTTATTGCTCAAGGCTTTTAGTCTATGGTGAGCTGATAAATAAACTTTTTATGAAACTTTTTATCACTTTTTTTCGACTTCAAAATTTTTAGAGATGTTTAACGTGATAAATTGTAAACATACAATACACATTTTTTTAAAAACCTCGTGGAGAAATAGTATTCTAAAAACTGCATTAATTTTCTGTAACTATATTGGCCGTATAGTAAATTAATAGGTTTTATGCTAATCATTTTGAATTCAATTGCGAGGGCTCTGTAGCCTAGCGGTTGGGTAAAGCAACCGCGACACCAGAGCACCGGGTTCGTGTCCCGGTCGAAACGCAGTTGCATTCTAAAAATGTGTAATTTATGTTCTGCCTCGGGTACGGGCCGCCTGTGGCCGCACGAGTGTCAAAAACACACAGGCCTTTCGAGTATTAAATGTGGTGGAAGGAACTCCTAATCTAATATATAAAATTCTCGTGTCACGGTGTTCGAACTTGAACTCCTCCGAAACGGCTCGACCGATTTTCGTAA
>JAOSYY010000007.1:28755-65494 GCA_025727935.1 Hebomoia glaucippe
TTTTATATGCATATTCAGTAGGTCTGAGAATCGGCCAACATCTATTTTTCATCCCCCTAAGTGATAAGGGTTGTTCAACCTTAATTTTTTTTTTTAATTTTTGGACGAAATTTTTTTTTTCATTTTTTTAAGATGCAGCATATAAAATTACATATAACCCCCAATTTTCACCCTTCTATAGTCAACCCCTAAATATTTATGTGGCAAAACGACGTTTGCGGGGACAGCTAGTAATTTATAAGTTCCGCTCGGGTCACCTACCACCATTCCTAGATGGAAAAAGACGTGAAGTTTTTTGGGCATTTCGATTTCAGTCTATAAATTTCCGAATACTATATATAATATAAAAATAAAATAAAGCCTTAAGGTTGGCGTCGCGTCTTCTAGATCTACTGATCTTGGAGCTGTCCGTGGGCAACAGAAATCGTTTACCTTCCTATGGCAAAAAAAAATGACAAAATCAATGGTGGTACAAGTTAGCAATAATTATAAAGCAAAGATAAATAACCGCATGCCATAACCTAATCGTATTTTGTGGAGTCTTCTACCAGGGAATAGGGAATCAAAGACATATACAGAAAGAAATCTTTCCTCAAATTAAATTACCGCATTAACACACCTGTGAGAACGTGTATGTATGTGTGTGGCGGGTTGTGTTGGGACTCACCGGCCGTTTAATTAAAATACCGAAGGTGCAGGCAAACGAGGGGGAGGGGGGCGCAGGGCCTATAGCTCGTCCACACGCAAAAGGATTTTAATTAAATAAGATGACCCTGTGGTACCATCGATAAAGCGCTCCAGTGACGTCAGCCAGAACCGCTCTTTGCGGACATTGCATCGCTAATAGCGTTTATGTGGATACGTGAAAATCATGTAAATATTAAAATTATGGTAAACACATAGGACTCGTATTGGAGTTGTATCAGCTGAGTTTGTAGCCGTGCCGTTCTCCGTAGTACAAAAGTAACCGTTAAGCGTCGTCCACTTCGTGGTGCCCGGCGGCGGCTGCCTTGCCGCTGGCTATCGGCTGACTTGCTGCGGTCCTGCGTTAGGGTCGCGCCTCCCAGCTAATCCCTACACTGCAGTATCTAAACTTACCGCTTACGACGAATGTGGAAACAAGTAGTCTTATCAATGTTTATATAATATATATGAAACGATATTAGCAATTAATTATATTTACAAGTCCTCTATGGATCTTGGCTTGAATAAGTTGATATTAGTTTTAAGGTACGCGAATTATTGAATGTTAAATTTTTCTAGCATTTTCAATAAGGTCTGTGATCAAGCCGTCGCCAGTGCCCGAGTGGGGTTCCAAGATAAACATCGTATTGTGTTCCTTTAGATATTTTGGACTGCTGCGACCGGTCCATACGGCGACGCGTCAAGTGGACACACACACACACATCTTTAGAGAGTGAATAAACACTAGGAAAACTATTTGTAAACCTGCACAATATTATTATGTTATTGTGTGTTCATCGTGACTGGCAGTTTGAGGTCTATCCTCCCGCGCCTCCTCACCTCTCATGGAGCAAGCGTGGAAGTGCTATTCTCGTCAGCCGCTTAAATATGAATCTGAACATATCGACAATTTGGAAATTGTAAAATTACCAGAGGAATGTCGGGTGCGGGCGCCGCGCTCGGACCGGTCGCTCTTCGCCCCGCACCGCCCGCGCAACCTGCAGCCCGTAGCGAGCTTAAATCTCAGAGTGGAGATCGCTCACCGGTTGCCGTCTTTACCTCGCGAACTATATGTATATTGTATATAATTATTACTACGCTACCATGTTATTTCATGTCGACGGAACACAGGCCACATATTACAACATTGAAGTGTTGTATATACGATTGTAGTTTGTAAGAAGTTAAAGCATTTGATAGAGATTCTGCGGGTAAGTATCAGCCGCGCGCGTTGGTTGCGCGTGCGCTGACTACTAACTGCACGACAGTTCTTGGAACCGAACACACATTCACATACACATGGCCACTTGCACTGTAATATTTTTAAACATTCCTTATGTCATACAAATGTTTCTCCAGTTTTCGCAATGGCAGCGTTAACGTTACCAAGAGTAGCGCTGGTTGCACGAGAGGCGTTCTGATGTAGACTCATAAATAATTGCCATTTAAACTTTTTAGACGTATGTTCCTCACCACTCCCTATAACATTCCCAAGATTGACATCGTTTGAATGTTTCTCGGGCTTTTGTATCTGGCGGAACTTAACTAATTATAGTACATCACAACCTTACCATGGAAATTTTCTAGAGCCTAAGTTGCTGTTGTAGGCGCGTGCTTCGCTTTTTGCCGTAGCACTGTTGGGTCAGCCCGCGTTCATAGTCGTAATCGTCCTTGAGACTGAATAGTTGAGTAGATGCGGAGGGTAAGCGGGGTTACGAGGCGGGTACGGGCGGAACTAGCGAAGTTGAATACTGATGAGGAGCGTCGGCAAAGATGCTTGCACGTTCTAATGCGAGCGTGACTCGCTGGTGTCAGCAGAGCACCAGTCACTGGGTGCTCAAGAACCGCAAGGGACGGCATATGCCCCAAACGCTTCCCGAGCCGCTCCTAGCTTATAACTTACACGGGTATCGGTGGTTAATATAATATAGTGAATTGCTCGCAGCAATTCAGCAATTCAAAATTGTTTTTAATTAAGAAAAAATCTAACAAAATTATACTTATGTATTAATGTGTATTGTTATTAGTAATGGTATTCCACGGTATTTGTGTGGGTTACTTTTAATGTTAAAAGCAATCTCACAAATTCAAACACTTGCCGGAAAAATCGATCATAGAAATGGATTTAGTTAAAAATTTAATGTTTCCACGTGGAAATTAACATTTATTTAATAAAATTAATCCCATTTAAGCTGTTTATCACAGCATATTTTCAATACAGAAAATCGCGTACCAACTCTCGATAATGTAAGAAACATTATTGAGAGTTGATACGCGATTTACGCGTGACCCCTCCGCCCGCTACGCGTTCGTGCCTCGCGCGGTGAACAAGCGTGAGAAAGTTGCATTTTTGAATGTTGCTGTACTCGTATTTGCGCGCCTGTTATTTATTCGATAGTATTCATTCGTCTTTGGACCGAGTAATAGCCACTGCTCGAAATCGGTTGGTCAAACGGCAAAACTCAGTTGCGAGACAGTTGTTAGACATTAACCTAAAATTGCAGAGCGCTGGTGGTTTCCTCAATATAGGCAAGAAATATTGAAGCCAATACGCAGTGAATGCGACTACTTTTTGTAAAGCGAGACAGTACACGGTTGCCGCGGCGCGCCCCGCTGGCGCTATCGCCTATGACTTCCGGCCGCGGCTGCAATATCTCCACTTTTTATCGGGGACGAGCTAGTGCATGTTATAACATTAATTCGTATTATATAACAGAAACTTGAGCCTGGCGGAGACTGTAAAAAAGGTTATTCATGAGGTTTGAAGTAGTTCGTGTCAATTCAGAAGAGCAAGCGGTGCACACTTCATATAAACATTAATATAATGCAGTTCTCATCTTTTGTTCGACAAAACATTCATATCGATAAATAATTGTTAGCGCATCTGTCATAACTGAGTAAGAATTATAATTGAATACTTCGTAACGAGCGCAATACGAGACAATACCACGGGGCGCCAACGGGGGCGCTCGTAAACAGCAATTGATAACAACTGCTATGAGGATAATGTCAGTAACATCTGTGGTGCGAGTACTCAATGTTGGATATGGTCTGCTATGTCATACGCTGGCGTCTATTCTTACCCCGTAACTTATACTTAGCCATAATTATACATATATACCTACCTATCTATATACAACGAATTAAAATTGGACAATTATGTGTTTAGTTCTAAAGAAAAGGTTGCTTTCAAAAGTAAATATATCAACTTTTCTAAGATTAATAACAGTTTTAAAAATTAGTCGCATTTTGAATTTGTTTCTACATTTCCAGTGGTAGCGAGACGACACGTACGTAGCTTTCAAACGACTTGAGCACAGTTAGCGCAGTCTGCTGTATCTGCTCCGTTACGAACAATTTTATAATAGCGCATGTATCGTGACAGTCAATCGGAGCGTGCGACTTGCGCAGACCGTACATTGGTCCCGTTGCTTGCTCCTAAGTGCTGGGTCTCCTTAAAGTTCTGCAGCATCAGACCTTTTGCCATTAGAACTCAGCCTCAAATAAACATGTTATTTGATAATTTTACGAATCAATCAATACCAAGATATACTCATTATACCAAGGTGTTTTCGATACATATAATATTTTTGTATATACTTTTTCTTTCAATAAAAAATCACAACCTCTAGCAGGTAATCGAAGACTTCACAAATAAAATACATTCTCATGAATAATGAGGCTGGAATGTATCGCGGCCCTGATTACAAAGTTCACTGCGCGGTTCAGGGTGCTTCGCCGCGTAGCTCGACTCCTCGTACCGCGAACGTTTTAATCGAGTCTGCGTTGCCGGCGGGGCGGTCTTCTTTCCTTTTATTTTAGGTTATTTGACGGACAGACCTTATCCAACCCCTCTTGGGTACTGGCGATGTCGGTGTTGCAATCGCTCCATCTATTTCCTCTTCCCACTCTGGTAGTTTTTTGAACTGGCATGTTTTATTATATAATGAAAAATATAAAAGTCAAACTGCTACATTTAAAATTAACCAAATATGGTTTTTTTAACTCTGTTAATAATGCCACATAAGCCTTTTTTCCGCCCGTGTCAACTCGTATCTCCGATGTTTTCTTTCGGAAATCTGCAATATATCTCGCTGCGGGATCGCAGCTGCAAGCAATTATTTACTATACACATCGATGTGAGTTCGTTATACATGATGCCCTATCCTCGCATCGACCCATTCGATTTGGATGACTTTTATACTCTAACGGTATTTGTAAAATATTTAGCTCAAAATTCAAACCCTCAAAAGAGCAGTGCTTTCTAAAAACCAAGCACAACTTTAAAGATTATTAATCAACTGAAACCCATTCCGTGAGCTAATTTTCGGCTTAGAATGTTATCTACGGGTGGCGACGTCAGTTCGCGATGAGCGAAGGAGGGGGGTCAGCTAACGGTCCCGGAGATTGAGCGAATCTCGTAAATTGCAGCTTATATGCATCGGCGCGTAATTTGATAAATTATCTTGATGCAACGTCGGCTAATTCGCTGTGGGTCCAACAGACGGTGCACCGAACAACATATTTGCGAGTGCAAATCAAAACTAGAACTTAAATTGTAATTCTGCGTATAAAGTGCGCGCGTGCAGTGTCATGGTCGGGAGGCCTCCAGAGCGAGCTGCGTGGGCGCGCGCCCGATAGCATAATGCCGCGCTGATAGCACGCTGACCTAGTGGCGCGTGCGCGGCCGCGTTATCAGCTATTATAATATTTAAAATTATTACATAATGTGTACGATAATAATTATAAAAATATTCATGAGCATACACGACAAAAATATATTCGGGTTTCTAATATACTTATTCAATGACGTACGTAAATGTAACAGTAAATTATTTGAAATATTGAAATAAGCTTTGAGAATATCTCGATTTTGGCTATTATATGGCTAGATGTACCAAATTCTCTTATTCGTTAAGGCAAATTAAAAACTCTGTCAGACTCATTTTCTCTAACATTACAGGGCACGGACATTCCAATTCTGGCCATCTGTGAGGAACCTTCTCTTAGGTCTAGCTCGCTTAATTAGTTTGATATTCTCACGAATTGTCTCCGCCGCGATTCGGCTTAGTTATTTTAATAAGTTCCTCGAAAACTTGACCGCGCCCCTCCGCCCAGCCCGCGCCACCCGCGGGTTCCGGGGAAGCTGCAAGTTGTCACATCAGCGTAGGATTTATGCGTTGTGGGAAGATTTTGGCAAAAAGTGAAAACCGGCTCCGAGCTCGTCTTATTGAATTCTCAATTATTACATTTTCATACAATATTATTGTTTATCGATTGCACCTACTGCCCCGCAACGGGGGCACATAGCAGTTAACGTAGAAAGCAAAAAACATCATACTAGTTTTATATTATCCATCAAAAGGCAAGCATGAATGTGACTAGATGATCACATTTCGGTCATGTATCTTGTTATAATGTTACAATGCATATTTATTCTATTAAAACTAAATCGGCCACCACATTTTACTGGTGTACTAGTGGTTACTACATTTTACATCTCTGATTATTAGTTAGCAATCCGACACCGCATTTGAATTTCAATACTTCTCCCATGACCAGATGTAGCTATAAGATTTTTTCGAAAATATAAAATAAACATTCTACCATCAAACCCTTACATCAAGGGTAAATATACTAACTGCTAGACCAACAAGCCTATCAAGTATAATCAACAAAGCAAGTTGCCGGTCGCTTTGCGCATAAGGTCGTTATAATAACTTAATTTCTCGAACAAAAACTACCTACCTGGAATGTATGCAAATAGAATGAATAAACAACGTCTACAAAGAAGGTGCTAAAACACGAGAATATATTACAAGCAAAAAGTTTGTGAATATTGAAGAGGCGGGTTGCGTATTCGTGTCTGTCTGTCTGCGCCGAGCCGCGCTCTATAAGCTCAACTTTTTTAGATTTGACTGGACTGTACGTCTATATAGAACGGCCGAACTCTAACTACAGGAACTCACTTTAATAAGATAATAATCTTAGAGAATATATTAAATTGCTCTACCCTTTGTGATGAAAATAAAACAACTATTATAAAACTTGCCACAAAAACTACAAGGTTTTCATAGGTTCAGAATACGATACTACCAAAACCGAAAAGGCCCAATTAACCGGTAAGCGTGCAACGCAGTCGATCGTTATTACCGAATATGAAAGTCATCGCAACTAAATAGCTCCTCATTGTGTGCGCTAATTGAATTGATGATACAGTCCGGGTCCGGGACCCGCGCGGTCCCCCCCCTCGCCGCCACCCGCCTGTCTCCTGGACCCGGACAGAACAAAGCCAGTTTTTGTGGGTGATACCGCTTAACTTGTTCAGTTGGATGTTAATAAATTCGATTTCACGGCGCGATAGCTCAATATTTTCCCATTATTACGACGAGTCCGGCTCGAAACGCTTGAACGTTTCAAAGTTAATCGTTCATGTGAAGGTGTACAATGTTATGGTTTGGATGCGTGAAGAGACCGGAGCATTTAGGAACCCCTCGCACCTCACCTACAGGCAAACAAATTTCTATTATATGTAGACGAACCACAATACTGATTTTTATACAATATGGACATTACGAGTCTACTCGCGGGTCCTCGGGCATTTTATATAATATCCGACATTTGCGCCGCGCTTTTAAAATTAAAGACAACAACAATCTCCTATTTTACTCAGGCTACCCCAGAACATGGTGCATGCGAGGGTGCAGTGGTGGGTGGAGGCTGGATGCAGGGCGGACGAGGGTCGTCGGCCTCTCTCGGCGCGCAGGTGCCTCCGCTCCGCCCCGCACCCGCTCCGGGAGACTGGTTCCAGTGCGGGATACAAGCGGGAGCACTCAAGCTGACAGTATATGCACGATCAGTGATTCCGATGTTGTGGCAGTTGAGCTGCTAATAAACATAAGAGGATTTACAATTTTAAAAAGTTAAATTTTAGTGATTTAGTTTGTCAATGTTTTGGCCCTAATAATTCAAAGAATTACACTCATTTTACAATCCAAATACAAAACCCTTTTTTTCCATTATAAATGGAAATTGACTACAAAACGAATACTTAAGTAACAATTAATTTTAAACAGAGGAAGGCGGCCTACTACCTGTCGCATAGACTGTGGCATCGCGTGGCTTTTTGTAAACCGGTGCAGTGATTGTTGACTTATTGCAGGAATTGTTTCAATCGCAACGCGCTACGGCTTCTTCGCAGCATTCCTCCGCCCAGCAGACGCGCAGACCTTCCGGCCCTCACGTGACCTGACTACCACCAGACTGTTGTCACAGTCCTGTTCCACAAAATGCGCCGAAATAAATGTATAAATCTAAACATAAAATTTAGCCTAAAACATAAAATAATTACGGCGTCTCATAAATTCTGAATCTCGAAACCGATTTTGTTCACAACTTCAAAACTTTTATCATACTCGTATTTTATCTTTTCCTTAAACCATTTCTTATAACATCTGTTATCTGCTAGCGTCCCATCGAAAAGCGTCAAACCGCTTCAGAGATTAGCTTAACTAACCGGGCAATTAAAATGAAATTCCGTAATTATAAACATATCTTGTAAGACGTTTGTGTTTGACAATATAAACATATACTTAATTTTTGACGACAAATTTATCGACGACGACGATTTATATCTAAAGTGGCTATTGCTTTCTTTAAAAACTATCTATGTATGTAATTATATAAAAAAATAAGCGTCCATATTATGTTTGTACCCACAAAAATAAAAAAATAGTTTAGCGATTGCCTGTAGAGCTTTAACATTGTTCACTAAATTGCAGTTTCATCAGAGTGAGTGAGAAAGAAATGTACCAGGATATAAAGTATAATAAGAATACATAACATTTTAGTTTTAAATTGTCGCATTATTTGTTAGTTAGGTTGCCATGGTAACTATTATATTGCCTTATACATTAATGGTAAATAATATCTGTTTTCCAATTAAAGCAGTAAAAGCGCATCATGTGGCATTACGCAAAATTTTTAGTGTTTCAAATACAGCTACGCTTCGGGACGCTCAAGCAGTATGAAATATACTCCCTCCGTATGACGCACGCGATAAACACTAACTTAATTATATAAAACACTAGTTTCTGCCAGCGGCTTCGTTCGCGTTCATGTCGATTATGTAACGCACTTGTAGTTGTGTCTCATATTATTTTTGAGAATCTTTATTAGTCTATGCTTTCTTCTACTGATTTTATATGTATAAATTAATAATCGAAAATATATTTAAACACTTATAAAACCCGTTGAGAACTTTCGGAGATTAGCTTCTAGATACAGACAAATAAAAAAGTAAAAACACGTCTATGATAGTTTTTGCATAAATTAATTGAATGTATAGACACGCTATTTTTATTGATTTATGATGTGTATAGAAGATATAATTATAAATACACATTTGTGTTCGTGTAAAACCTATAAAAGGCCAGTTTATGCTAAACCCTCATCGTTATGATTCATCATATAGACCTAAGACCAACGTACACTGGAATTTATATTAAACGAATCTATCCACTTAGTCTTATCTAACTTAATATATATTAAATATTTATTCATAATATATAATTATAGCCATGATATATTGCTGATTAACTTTCAGGCCCTGTACGGGAACAGTCATTTCACGGTTTTCTCATTTGATTATTCAACGCGATTATTTAAATGGCTGTAACTTTTTTATTGATATTAAACAAAACTGTTAAGGTAAGGTGTAAAATAGTGAAAACCGCATTCAAATGTGTTCAGCCGCTTCAAATAATAGCGCGAACATAGACATTCAATTCTAAAAATTGTTGTTTTGGGTTCTATTAAGTTAATAAAGTCACACAATAATCGTTTTTCTTCAATGTCCTTATTGTATAGACATCGACATGTTACATTTTTTAGTATATAAAAGAAAAATGTTTTATTAGTATATAAAAAAAGATAGAAAAAGGAGATATAATACTAAAATTTTAAAAACCTAAATTACTTAAAATAAGCGTAATAAGGTTTCGGCAAATAACAATGATGTTCTAATTAAGCAATGGCCACGTATCGGCATTATGCGTCACTGAGTCACATTATGCTCAGTAGGTGTAAAACAGGAAATATTATATTATTACTGTTCCTATCTTCAAAGATTTAATAAAATTTTTAATAGCTATATAAATTGTGAAATATGCCAAAGAGCGATGACAAATGTTAAGAATGCCAAAGCGAACCGTGGCCGGGTACAAATATCTATTGGCTAGAATTAGTTTATTATACAGTTTTGTCTCTAGTCAACTCAATCAATAGACGAACCATTTGTGAAACTTAGTATATTGTTATTAAATCAATGCAGGATAGCAATGCGTACCAATTGCAACCGAATGACAGTCGGAGAGTACCGAGTAGCACCTGGTAGGCGTGTTGCGTATGCGTATTTATGTGTGCATATGTGTCCATGTGTGCGAACGCAAGTTGCGCGATACCTGGCGACTCCCCGGTAACCCGCTAATAAATCAAAATAAAGATGATCTGACAAAAGTGGCAGTAAAACATGATGTTTATGACAGCGGATACAACGCGTTCTACAGCAGACACAAAAAGAGCTGGCCGTATGTATGTTCGCGTCGCATTGTAACAATTTTTGCTCGTACGAAGAGCGCGGCTCATTCAAGATCCATTGAAACGCTTTTTGTCGTTTCGATCGTTTGGTGCATACGAGCCTACATTCGGTTGATTTAAATGAGTTTTAGTTGGTCATAGTACTTTTTTTCGCAATGGTATGAGATTTTATAGGACGTGATATCATTTGATAAATCTACGACTAGACGAAAGCTCCAGGTGGCACTATAATGCATGTCCTTTACACTGTGAGTAATGGACATTTTACTTCCACATATGAATTGGTAAAGCAAGCTCTCGATGAAGCAAGTTTTCTTGGCGTTAGCGAGACATTTTCTAAGGTCAATTCACTATAAAGACAAACTCTTCAACAGTTAGTAGTATTTTATCGGTAAACGTGATATTTCACAGACGGCGGCAGTTCTCGCACAGAAGACATCAACGAGCTCGTAGATACAGCAATTATGTGGCATACAAAAATTTACACCTACACACATATATGAATTTAATTTATTTAATAATGATATTTATAAACTTCTTCCTGTTGCATAAACGTAAGTAGACTTATTTTTGTTCCGGAGAGTTATTTATTGAACTCCAACATAAAATTAGGAAATTTTAAGCCTCGGGCAGCGACTACATATAGATAGACTACGGAATGATATCCTGTAACCATAGTATATAGTATTATTTATGTATCGCATATCACTCTGTACTTTCTGTTTACTATCGCTGCAGTTTGTCACTTAGTCAAGCAGATTTCAAATCTCGATATTGTCAGCTGTATTTATGTAACACTTCTTATTGGGGCGAGAAGACAAATAGCAGCCAATTAGAAGCTCCTCCGATCCAATCTGATGAGTGGAAGAGGGAGCGCGGTGCGCGGGCCGGGGCACCGCTAATTGATTACAACAATGTACACAGGAGCAATGTTCATAGCAGAGCAGATAACTATTGGTTCACTCTTGAAAGTTTCCCAATCATAATTCAATTAGTAATAACTCAGCAATAAGTTAGCAATTATCCGACAAATTATCTGGAAGGATCGGCATCGGCGTCGATTCAATACAGCCGTCTGGCTATCGGTAGCCGTCCGCACATAAATAAGCTCTACTATATTAGCTGTTATCGCGATGGTAAAAGCTCGCGGCGCTCCCCAAGCTGAGGCGGGCGGCCCGGAGCGCCGCATCGCGGTGCTGTGACTTATAAGATAATAATATTAATTAATGAACTGTTATTTTAATTAGATTAGTTTGGCGAGGCGTTTCTGAGTAATATCGCAAATATTTGCGTCTCCAAACGTAAGTCAGTCAGATTGGCATCCGGCGCGTTGAGCGGCGACACACGGCCGTGGCTCGAAAAAAAGAAGTTGCAAAAATATTTGGAGCGTTCCCACGCCCGCAGGCCGCCGCCTCGAGTTTTAATTAGCGTCGCGCCTGACCGCGTTCTCCGCGACTAAAACAAGTCCATCGCTCGCTATCTACAGTTTACGTTGCGCGTGGCCGACAGCACTCGCCGGTGTATGCCGCGCGTTAGGCTATCCTCGCCCATGCTATGAAACGAGCTAATATTTAAACAATTTTAATCTAAACAATAAACGCGTCGGCTCATGTCGACTGAGTATTAGATATGTCATCTGAATATATCAATTGAGGCAGTACATCGTGTCGAGTTAGGCAACATGTGAGGCCACTTTCAATATAATATCTTTAGATTAACTAGAACATTTTTTTATTCTCTTTGCCGATAATAATTAATTACAAGAATCTTAATCATATGTAACAAGAAGTATAAAATTATAAGCTTCAACCGGTTATAAACGAGGTTTATGTTTCCGTTTAGGTAATAAAGGTGCGGACAAACATACCGAAATACATGTCATAAGCATGAATATAACTTTTATAATGGTCGTAGACCATTAGTTGGTGCTGTCCTTTGGGTACTAGAGAGGGCTGACAAGCGTTTGTTCCTAATGTCGAACGTTACCTACATTGGAATATAAGTCCATCCCTTTGCAGCCGGTTGTACCGATGTGGTGCACTTCTACCGATGCTATCTCAAACTTCCATGTAACTCACAGCTCCACCGGGAACTTACACCAGACATATCAGATGTAGGTAGCGCGCGATATGTAGTGATTTAGATTTGTTGCGCAAGATCTGTGATTGTTCAATATATAGCACGTCTAAGAGCCTCATCGCCAAGCATTTTCAATACCTACCTATAGGTTGAATAGTAGTTTTTATTTTGTAATACCCTTGAATAAAATTCACTTTAAAAAACAATCAATTTGATTTAATTAAAATCATTGAATATTTAACCTTTTATTTCTTTTTATTTTTTATCTTTTGATAAATATCGCTTTCAACAACAAATCTTATAAGATCATCTAAGACAATTACTGATATGATATTTACGGATATCTATTATTCTGATCTATAAGTATTATTATAAAAAATTCAATTGTCCCGTTTCTATACTAAATGTTTTTGCCAGAAATAAATGGGCTACGCGAGGTTGTGTGATAAAGGAAGAGTGATAAGACAAAACATATAGTATGTTGACAAACGAAGTGGTGTTTCTTATTTTGCATAAGCGCAGTTAATTTAAAAATTGTTAAAACATCACTCGACTCGAAATAGATTTAAGTGCTTGCTGTGTCATACCGAATTAATCGCTTGTGCACCTCACAATAGCGAATTCAGGGTCACCTGCAACCGCGAGGGTCAGTTTGTCCGGCCTGGACCGCACTTGTCATGTCTTATCAACATAATACAGTGATGGTTTTATGATTTTAGCTGAACATAATACGGTTTTATTTTATGATTGTGATAAGTATTTAATTGTATTGTAACTAATAAGTTTTGGACTTCTAATAAACAATAAAACATGTTAAATTATCCAATGTGTATTCGTTATATCATTTTAAGAGTTTTATAGGTTTTGATACGTGCCGTTGTACATTACTTCAAAAGTACAACGGCAGTAGTACATTTTGCAGTTCGGTGCTGGTCGGTTTTCCTTATTATGAGAGAACAATTACGCCGATGTCATAGATAAGTTGAACATCGAGTGACGACACCGCGGATGGTGAAGAAAAACGTTGAATGGTTCTTGGAAAATCTAGGGAGTAGATCTGCCCTTATACGGCGCCGCGCGGCGGCTCGGGCGCTATCAATATTGATGTGGCTATGCGTACAGTTAGTGTACAGCGTATTGCGGTTGTCTTAACACTACCACGAGGTGTCACATACCCAGTTGAATATAATTTAGTTTATATATATACCTAGCAAAGTTAGATGATGTTTGCTGCTGCTGAGTGTTTACCGTGTATTGACATTTACGCTGCGTTAAAATTTTCTCAAGATAAAAAGGTAATTAATTCACTTAAGTATCATCATTTCAAGTATAAAAGCATTCCTTTCAATTAAAGTGACGACACTCTAAACAGAGCCGCCTTGTCTCGATACATTCCAGACGGCGTAACAAGTGTTGCTGTGTAGTTCTAGCACGCCCCGTACGGTGTCTCTGTAAGCTCACAGCTGCGCGCACACAAAGGGTGCCTAATGATAACATCCCCTCGCTCGTGGCATTTCATTGTTTTCTCCTGAACACATCACATCGCCAGAACATTAAGCTGCTTTAATTGTAGTCGCTGGACGAGATTACGTCGAATTAATACACCGTAAACATTCAAATTATTATCAAAAGCATTTTAAACACGACCCCACTACGCGAACATTCAAAAACTATTAACAAATTTTTGTATCAAAGTCGATTTCAGACCCCTTAATCAACTCATATGTCCAAATCACTTGATGAATTCATTCAATTATACAAATAAACAAAGCTAGGCCTCCGAAGGGCAGAACTGACGACGACGAGTGCGGTTTCGCGATTAAGCTTTTTGTATGACTCCACAAATTCTGGGGTCGACGACATATATAATTAGATTGAAAAATGTTTTTGGATAAGCGACAAATTGGTTCGTCGTTAGATACGGAGATAGTGGACGGGCGACACGGCCCTAATTGACACGTATTGACGACGCCTCCGCCCCTCGCGCGTCTTACCACTCGTCTCATTACACAACATCATCTATGGCTATCGTACTATAAGCCGCTATAAAACACATGAATCCTTCCAGGGAGTCTCAGTCGCTTACTAACCTTAATTTGTTTTCGTTATAAACGTCTATCGTTTTGTTTGCTTAAAAAGCAATGGACGGACCGTCAACGCGTTCTCCTCGCATACCGATTATTATTATGTCACCCGGGTGGTCACTCTCCCCGCACCCCCCTTCCGCGGGCCGTGGTCACTAATGGTACAGATAATTGCCCGTAGGCCGGTTAATCTCACGGAAGGCCAACGGAGGCGGCGGGTGGTATTCATTAATTAAATCAATTGTTTTCCAATTGATCTATAAATATCGTTAGGTTTTAGATATCGATTCACCTCTAAGCGATGAGTCTCGTATCGACGCAAGGTTGTAACGGCCGCTTAAAGTACTCGTTCCTAGTGACGCGTAAAATAATGGTCCTTGTTATGTTTGCTTCATCCCTGTCCTTCCCTTTGTATTTTTTAAAAGAGCATAAATGATTTAAAACAACAATAGCCTATTTTACTGTATAATAAATAGGCTATTCATACATCTGAAAGCAAATATTATTAAAAAGGGCCGGTTTCGCGGTCAGCGCGGCTCCGCGGGCTCCGTTGCATGTAGCCGAATCCGTGCAAAATGGTCGCGAAAGTTTCATATTTCAGTTGCATTGTATCCGAGGACCAATGACAGCGATTCGCGGCTGAAAGGTTGCCGTCGATTGGCCTCAACGTGAAAGCTTCGCAGCTATTGGTCGATTGCCATCGGTTTCGCGCTTAATGCGTTACCGATAGATAATATCGGGTCAATTACGCGGCGGCTAATTGCGGCGGACAAGAGACAATAGGCCGAGCGCGCGCAAAACGACGTTATTAAGGCGAGCGCGAATGCCCACGGCTGCCTGGACAGCTCCGATACTCCGGCAAATACTTAGTTTTGGGTTCATTATTATATAGCGTTCAATATTATGCTTATTTCAAAATTTGTTTACTAATTAATTACTTAATGTTTCTTGCGCGTGATGAATCGTTATTACTAATAACATACAGCTTTGTGTACTAATTAAGTAACAAACAAAAGCTATTATTAATGAGCGTAGAAAATAGATGAATGTTTAATCCCTCGGACTACCGTGACTGCAGCGGGGCCGTGACGAGCCCGGAACGGCAGCGTGACGACATATCGCCTCTTCGTTTAAATTGACCCATTGTTATTTTTATTATGTATTTTTACTCTTGACCGATTGAACACAACTGTGGCGAGAAAAGTCTACTTGGTGATGCACCGTTAACTTAACAATATAAACATTTATAAAGTTTATGAATCAAATTGTTACAATTTTAACAAATTTATGACATATGGTCTGTGATTAATATAAATCGATAGGTATAAGATTGTAGACATTATATTATAAATGTTGAAAATTCCCGGTACTTTTGTAAACCTGAGAAAATTTCAATAATATATTTTGTGTACAATTCAACTGTAACGGACTCCAAATTTCCATATTGCTTCTTATGAATTTTCTTGTTCGCTATTTGCTTGTGGCGTCGCTGTCTATTGCCACTTGCTGCCTCTCGCAGCTGCGCGCTTAAGCAGTAGAATTTTAATTCAGCAGCGAGTCTGTAAGAGCTGGACTTTGAGAAGTCGTGCAGAGCGCATGTCGTTTGTCACGTGGACATGCGACCCTCGTTAGAGGGACGGAAGTAATCCTAATGCAACATAAGGTGAACAGCACGGCTAGAGTGTAACACGCAGCAGCTCTATACACCAACTATTTATAATTCAACATTCTTTAAAAACATCTAGATCTTGATGACTTTTTGGTTGGCAATAATATATTAGTAATGATAAAAAAGAATATCATATGATTTTATTTGCATTAAACATTAATAACCTTATCAAAATTTAATATCTAAATTAATTCCAATGGCGAGATGTATATCTTAATGGTATTTTAACTTCAAATATGATAAATAATAAACTAATAATTGATGACCTCCTGAGAACTTGCAGTGGGAGCTACACATAGGAGCAAAACTGATAGTGAGGTAACATTATAGTGATTATATATGACTGTCATACTAACGTATGATATTAGTCCACACAAACATATTACTGAATATTATGGAAAATAAAGATCTACATCAGCCCAAATATATAACTTGTTTCGATATATTACGTTCCAGGCTGCTTATCTTGAGAATTCAGAGCTATTTCGATCTATTTACATACCTACACACAACCGTCGACATGAGAATCTTTCAAAATGTTGATTACACTTATATAATTATACAATCACAGATGAGACTGAAGCGAGCGGTTCAAACTGTAAGTCATATTTGCAGGATTCCTAAAGTAACGTGTATTAAGTTCACCTTTGTTCTGTTATTGTTTTATATTCCGATCACAGATCTAAGCCGAGTGTATTACAATATTCGTGTCTCGTTAGAGCACGCACCTAGCTGAGCTGCGCAGTCGTCGCCCGCCGCGTCTGACCCACATGTGACAAACGCAAATTGGCGACAGCTTCTAGTTCACATCTAACTAAAATACCTATGCAATAAATGTTCCAATATTTTCATTGCAATATCGACGTTCAAAAACTCTCGTCTAGTGCGTGAGCGAAGAGAGTGGAAAAAGCTTTTTTGAAACTATCGGTAGAGTAGCGACACATCTATCAATATTTATGAGTGTAATCTAGTAGATATTATTTCTCAATTTTAATCTGATTGTGACTTGAGAGATATTTATTTAATTCTTTGAAAGCCGCGGCACGGTGCCTCAGCAAGCTCTAGAGTCGTTAGGGCGAACATATATTTAACGAAACGGTCTGTTGTTCGGTTTGCGCAGGCGACGTGGTTCGAGATATATTATTTTAGATTACTTCGTCTCAAATAAACCTAACACTAACTTAAGACCAACCGTCACGTCTTGTAGAACATAAGTTACATAAAATATTTACAGACATCATTTACGACTTCACATTCCGTACTTTTATGATGTTTCAGCGAACCTAATGTGCTATAGTCTACGGTCCCGTAAGCGCAGCGCGAGGACCTCTCCGATCCATATACGGAGCGCCAATTACACGAACAAACTTTATGACCGTTATAAATTCACTGCTAATATAAGGCTCGACTACACTTACACATCTACTTATAATTAGATTACCTATAGTCCGAAAAGCCCCCTGTTCAACTTTACTTGCTAGCTTAAGAAACACACAGTTTTTAAAAATCATGATTACCTCAAGTTTTTCATTCCACAAAACACAATCAGTATACTTTGTGTAATAAGAGAAATATAAGCAAAGAGACGTTCCTTCATAGACTGAAGTGAACTATATGTGCTATTAGTGTTTACAAGCACGAGTACATAATAATAATTGTTATGTTTGTTACATCGCTACAATAAAACAGCAGCACAACATTCACGAGTCCGGGCGAGCAGACACGTTATCATGCATCAACTAAACAACTGCTCTTAAGATGCGTATCTACTAAAAGCTTTATTTTAATTAAAGTTTGGTCGAATAGTAGGAAAGCGGTTATTTTAGGTGAGCGCAAACCAGCGCGAACGAGGAACCTGTCCGGTGTGCGGGGCACCGTTTTTGTTCGCGTGTTTGTTTTTGTTTTCCGGCTGTCTTAAGGCTGAGCCCCGACGCCAATCAGCCTGACAGATCCAATTGTATACACTTATTAATATTTCTGTCTGAATACGTTTTGATTTTTAAATAACGTTCAATTTAATAAATCTCGTTAACGATTAGAGAGAACGGGTTCCTGAGGCGAGCGCACTCGGCACTTCTTCGTGCAGCGCGCGCACGCGGACTGCGACCGGTGGACCCCTTACATAGGCATACTTACATATGTTTAGACAAATTAGACAATATGACATGCTGATTTGGACTACGAAGTCGTTCCTACCGGCCCAACTGTGTCGTTTGTCGTTGCAGTCGGATACACCAAGTATACTAATCATAATTAGTACTTTTTATAATTCAAATAATTACATCGTTACGACGCGTTCGCGTCGAGTTCTCTATGGAGAAACATACGTGTCCAGTCGTCGGGGATTAAAAGTTACTTTAATAAGTTCGTCGACCTCACGCCTTCGGCTAAGGCCTTGCTTGTTCTAGTTGTGGTCGCAGGCGTGCTGTCCTGCGCGTATTGTAAGACAGAGTGCTATACGTCAACGGATTGTAACGGATTAAATGAAACAAAAGGAAACGCCATTCATCGTTTCATTAAGCGAGTGCGTTCTGCTATGTAACACCAGCCATGGCGGTAAAATCGCGGTTCCGCAAGGAGCCCCACCAAACTGCCGTCAGGACCGATCTGTGTGCCGAAGAGCTCGCTCTTAATTAATACAAAAATACGACATCGATTGTAATCGGTGAGTCACGAGCACTGCGGGAATGTGGACGGGCGCTGATTAATTTATTTGTACCCAAACGTACCTGCCGGGCCCCCTCGCTCCGCCCCGCCTACCCGCCGCGCCGCGTGATACGTTCCGGTTATAAATTAAATTATAACTCATCAGCCGCCGCAAAACTTTCACAGTTGCACTGATTGTCGTCGACCATTATTTCTTTTCTGTTTATTCACATCTCGCGTTAATGCCGACCAACCATAATCTGAAGATTCACTGAGTTAATACTAATACCTTTTGCGCTAGAGACTTTTATTAGTGCTTTTGGATATGGGTTTATAAAAACGATTATGTGTGTGTTACGCGAAGAGCAAACCGCACAGGACTCCGTGAGCAGAGCCGGCAGCCTTTCTTAATAACACTTGCTGTCAACACTACGTGACTGCGGTGTTCGTGAAGAGCTCTCTCGCATGTCACTAATATAATTGACGGGTAACACCGTTTATTAAAACTCATCGCTGGTCTTTGTTACATAGGACGCTCTGTGCTGGGCAAACAACATTCACTTAATATTGCTAGAGCAGTGTGCTTATTGCAATGAATGTGCTTTAAATTATTTACAAAATGTTTTATAATAATATTTCTACTCTAATAAATGTATTAAGATTTGTTTAGCTTTCTCAGAAGTTTCTGTGTCGACGGTAGTCCTCATGACGGCAGGTACTCGTCTGATGCTGGGATGTCGAATAACGGTGTCGATGACTTATAAATCGTTTCTATTAATCACTTTTTTGGGTAACAATGCCATAATGTATTTTCTGTTCTGAAGTGTTTCTAGGGGATCGGTAATAATATCTGCTACCACTTGCCACAAGTCATTAATGTATTTACCAATATATGGACACACATTATATAAAATTAATGCCTATTTATGTTATAAACTACAGTGTTATCATATCAAAATATATCAGGTATGCATAATAAATACAATTTTTATAAATTAGGTATATCTGTCCATTTGTTGCGACTAAATTTCGAAACAGATGGACCAATCTTAATGGAAGTTTCACGTCTAGATAGCGAATGATATGGAATGTAAGAGACATCTTCATCATTACTATCACCAGCATCATGTATCACAAAATCTCCTAGGCCCTGGTGTGTTACTTAAGAAGGTAACATTTTAAAATAAACAAAAGTTATTTCATTGATATCTAAAACTATTTCACGAGCTTACTGGAGGAGCATGCGACTAGCGCCGGGATGTTGCCGGCCGATTGCGGTTGAGGCGGTCTATAAATCATTTGTCGACGCGCCGCAGAGGCTCACCCAATAATGATACAATGTAATTAACAAATAATTACCAAAGAACGCGCCACATCCGCCTTCATGCGCTATTTATTATTTAAAATAGAACCAATGACGACATTCATATTTATGTTTAAATAATTTTTTTTTTAGAAAAAGTCAAAATATTTATTTAGTGAATGCCTTAGCCTTCTCCTATGTCACTCCGAATTTCACTAAACACCTTAATATTATTAAATCAATTACCAGCCTGCAAGGAACTTTTTTTAACCCCCAGCAGGCTCGTGCGTAATTAACACAAGTAAATGAATAGAGTATAAAAGATACAAGATGAAATTAACAAATATATCGACTTTAGAGATCATAAGTGTATGTAGTATTATGCAAATAAATAATTGATCACCATTGCAGACAATCTTTTTTTACAATAAACTACCATATTAATCGATCTAGAGAATATCAGATCCTTTGGCATAATTTACTAAGTATTTGCTTTCAAGCTCCCTTTTCATTTTAAAAATATTGCGTCTCTGCACACGCACACACGCGTACGCAATACACACACGCATACATAAAAATCGCAACACGTGTCTCTTAATGAAATCGTGATCATCATCATTATAATATGGTGATGATAAGCAATTAATTTGTTTCTTCATCAACCGATTAACATAAACAATAACGACACATTAGAAATATTTACAAAATTGGTTTAAAAAACGAATGTAAACATGCAATTGCAAAAGCAATGAAATATGTATCGAAAATTTTATTTGTCAAAAATATTTCGATATAAATGGTTGTTCGCCATTTGTTTTCACCGTTTCAAGGTAGACTTAAGTACACCAAAAATTGAGAAGTAACTTTACGTAATAGTGGTTCAACCGTCTACTCCGGGTGCATTAGCGGCTGGGTCTGACGCCGCTGAAGCCTCTTGCATCCACTGTTTGATAGATCAACCGTGTAGGGGTTATCAGCGTTCAGCAGCAACAGCAACGTTGCGGCGGTAGACCTGTATTTGAATACAATGTTTATTGGCACAACCATCACCAATATAAATAATTCATTGCGCCCGCTCGCGGCCGGTTCGCGGGCAAAAAGCACCGACGGGACTCGAACTGGCTATGTATTATTAATACAGAGCATTGCACAGAGAGATCAGGAAGATAATGATGTCTGCGGTGATTTGTGCTGTGTGGGCACCACTTACATGAAACTTTAAGCGAAATAACTATGCGCGCTCCATTTTGCTCGCGTTTCACATTAGGTCATATTTAGTCAAATATAATTTATTTTACGACATAAATGCATCACACTCTGTCCTTATTTCTTTATTTGCAAGGTCTACTACATTATTTATTCGTTATAATTTTGCAACAACTATGTACTCCTTGGTAAACATAAGTGAGCTATTGTGCCTCTAAAGCTGAGCATCGATATGTCGATGGCTCAGAGGTTTCGAAATCGCTACAAGTTATTCAATGATGTTTATCTATCCTTAATATAATAAGTGAAGTGACTTTTCGTTGTGTGCCCTACGTAAACGTTTAAAGCTACAGCTTAATAAAGTTTGACGGAATTGTTCTCTTCAAAAAGCTTTAAAAAACGTCTCTTACACCATATGCATCTATGGTTGGCACTATAACCTTTTAAATCGATGTCATATTTCTATATTATTTTATATGATACAGACGAAGTTGTGTAGGTTAGCTTGTTTGTATAATTATAAAACTTTGAATTAGTGAAGAAATGCAAGTCTCCGTGTCAGTGGAAGCCGGCCGTAGCGGGGAGGGGCGGCGCGCAGCGCGGTATAATTGTCTAATAGCAGGCTGCGCAGCGAAGCTCGATCAAGCGCACGATATCATACAAACAAATCCTCGAGCAATATTTAAGTTCGACTAAATCATACTGAGGCTATATGAACTCAAATTAAATACGTGTATGTTCTATTTATAATATGGGGCATTTCACGTCAAGCGGACAACCACAAAAAGTGAGGTCGTGAATTTTGTTTATACTCTGGTCACTTAAACTTCTAGTAGACGTGGATCTGTACACCCAACTTTTTTTTCGTATGAAGCTTTATTGCCGAGTTATGAGATTTTAAAAATGTACTAAAAATGAAGACGATTTTTTCGATGCTAATTACATGTTTCAACTGATTTGTAAAACTCTAACTATTACTATATTGTATAGACTTATCCTTATTATAACAAAGGCATATATTTATATTGATAATTATATTTTATTTAAAAAGTCGATAATTTTTTATTTTTGCATGTAAGAATGAAGGATGATAACATATTAATAGCGTTGTATTTTAGCATGTAAGCCCATAAACTCGATTGCTTAGAGAGTGTTCATGTTCTTTTTGTGCTCTAAATTTTAAACTATTGGAGATCACGTTATAATTTTTTATGTGACGAATTAATACATATAAAGCTTTAAATCAAGTTAAAAAATAAAAAAAAAGTTTAGAAGTTACTTAAATATCGATTTGAAATTTTCTGTTCCGGTAAACGTAAAAAAATTCAAATTTAAACTTCGACAAAAAAATTAAAAGCTCATCAAAAAAAAATCAACATCTTTACTATAAGAAACAATACTTTTCATTTTTTTTGTTACAAATTAGTTGATACAGGTAATAGGCATACAAAAATTCATGACTTCATTCTTAGTAAATTTTTAAAAGCTCATAACTCAGTACTGTCCACGTTTACTAGAAGTATAACTGACCAGAGTATAAACAAAATTCACGACCTCACTTTTTTTGGTTGTCCGCTTGACGTGAAATGGCCCATATATTGTTTAAGATAATTATTAATATAATAACATCTAGGAATATAAGATTCGTTCGAGCACTAGAATATTTTTAAACTGAATCGCAAACTTTCCATCTATGAATAGCGTTACGTGAACCTGACGGAGTTTATATATCCTTTTATAGACTCCCACTAATCAATAATACTCCGAAGTTTACCAAACGTACGAATTGCGTGCTTATTAGGAAATTCAATATATACATTATAGACCAGTCGGGAGTCGAATCCACAACCTAAGAAGAAGGTGTTGTTCCGCTGGAGCTACAGTACTTTCAAACAGTGAATAATAATAGGAAAATCTAGAACTAATTGCTCAGATCTGAATACCGTAATCTCAAGCCATTACTGGGTTGTCTTTGGTATTTCGTCGCCGTTCACTGGTGCAGATATGTTGCCGTCCCATTAAACCAGTCTCTTTCCCACAGGTGTAGAGGCGCCAACGAAAGAGCAGCGTCACCTCCCAAGAGTGTGAGCACTAATAGACGATGTAACGTGAGCCTTTACGTGTGCTTAGAGATTTATCTCCGTCGGCTCCACTTGTGACCATTTAACCATTATCATACATTATTAGACCGCCTTTACTAGCGGTCCATGTCGAAGCATTTGTCAGTCTCTAGTGTCGCGTGTCATGTCTACAATTAAACGAAAATCAACAGAATCAATAAAAGAAAGCACTTAAAGTAAAGAACTCACAACACATGAGATTCATTAAGGTGTCTTTATACAGTTTAAAACGAGGCCTGCTAGAAGAATTTGTGATACCAATCGACTTTGAATATAATATATATAATCATAATATTTATATGATTGTATTCAGTGATTGGGAAAACTCATCACTGGACTGAAACGTACAGGATTCTACGCGCTGCCTACTTCACGTCAAAGCGACAGAACATATCATTTCAATAAAGCTACAGTTTAAGTGCGACCATAAAAAGGTGTTGTCGAAGGCGGTCGGAGGCAGCGCGCCAGTCATCGTATTTAATGGTCGCGTCCCGCCAACCTCAGACAGCGTTGGACGAGTGTTTTAGTTTTGATTTTGTTTTTATGTTATGTAAAGTAATATCGGAATACTTGTAAAACAGAAAGGTACAAACATGGAGTACGCATCGGGCGCCTTAAGCTTTTGTATAACATCTGTGCGTATTACGACACTAATAGATTATTAATGACGTGCTATTAAAATTAACTATAAACTTTTCATATTATAATTACTTTCAATATTAATTAAAATGATGCAACAATAATCGTCATGAAATAGGACGCGACGGTCGCACACTCGCGCGTCGGTAGTACTGGTCGTAATAATGATCTCAACACAAATTAATGGACGTCATAAACTAAAATAGTTAGTTAATGGAGCCGTAAACACTCTTAATGGTTCCGCGGTTCGCCGAACACTTGCCACGCCACCCGGGTGAACTCGGCAGCCGAGCTACAAAAGTGCAGCAGTAACCTCTCGACAGCGACTCGGTTCTTAACTAGTGGCGTCTGTAGTGTATATATTACTACTGAAGTTATCTGAAAATTGTATTTTTTTTAAATAAGTTTTATGTTTTCACATTTCATTAGGAAACATAGCAGACATGGCAGGTACTTTTATGGGTACATATTAAGAAAACGCCGCAGTGTACTGTTGACTAATAGTGTTTTCTAAGTATTTATTAAAACAGAGCTACTAACATTTTTATAGTTACTGTTTTGTGTTAATAGAGGCAGTAGCGATATAAGAGGCAGCGATTACTGCGTGTCGACACGTCTGAATACACGAAATTACTTATTTCTTAGAATATACACTCATAACATTAATTATAGTCATTAATACATTACATAGAGCAGAGTTCACCAATAAAAGCGCGCGGCCAGCCGGTGCGGTCGTCCAGCTATCTGCTGTTATCTGAATTCGTAAAATTAAATTCTCTAAATGGAAGAAAGTCATTACTCAGCTCAGAACTGTACCTCATAGTTCCGGTTGTTATCAATATTTGGTACAGTCGTGTGCAACATCCGATCTAGTTATTATATTTCATGCGGCAGTAAACAAAAAAACATATTACTTTCTCTTATCGAATGAGGCATATAGTATGAAAGAGCGGACTTTTGAGAACGTATACTGTCCCTTGTCAGTATACGAATAAGTTTTAGACTACAAAGTTTCCTCAGCATCTTCTTTCTTAATCTACTTTATTTTTCTTTTCTGTGCAAGGAAACGTCGCAGGCGAGCGTACTCACGCGGCTGAGCGCAGCCTATCTATAATTACGATCGCGGCCGCGCCGTCCGACCTCACCTTTGTTTAACGATATTTTTACAAGGATTTATTGGGAAATACGTCTTCGATGATCGATTGACAAATCAGATTGTGTTTTTGATGTTCTATGAAAGTAGTTGTACTCATAGGTTTTATATTAAAACAATATTGTAACTCGTTCACGGACCAGTACTGACCGCTGCACTGCCGAATAATCTGTTTGTAATAGCGAAATAATACTTTTTTTCTAAATGCATATAGCATAATAATAAAATTTATATATTATTTGTCTGTTTATATCAGTCTGTTTTGTCTAGCTTATCTCCAAAACGGTTGAACCAATTTTGACGTAACTTTCACTGACATATAGTTAATTCAATGGCGTGCAACTTCGTACAAGTTGGTGGTGCATCCACTGTGTGGACTAAACAGCAAGGAATAGGTACTATATAAATGATATCTTTAGGTATCGATATTACAGACAGTTGTTTTTCACATCCGCCCACACATGCGTGTGAGTGCGCAAAAGTAAGCATTTTGATTTTCTCGCGGTTATTACACGACATTTGATTGAAAAAAACTTTCTTGGGTTACCGCGCAAACTAATTCATCCGGCGCGGTTTACAATGTTTTCATTCTGAGAACCGTCCCTACATCGGAATGTGATACGGCCATTTAAAGGATTCTATTACTTCTGCCATAGCTTGAGCAATTTGACTTCTTGTCTTGTGATTAATTCATTACATTACTAAAGGTCAATAGATTTTGTACAAAACAAACAGATGTGGTAACTCTTTTGTAAGATGCGCTAGAGATTAGACGCATATTATTCATGGTACGAGTCTTTTATGGAACACTCATCCCCACATAACCAATGCACTGGTGAAGCCAACGTGGAAAAAATATTGAAGAATACTAATCGGTGTGACGATTATCTAATCTCATAATTGGACGAGCAAAAACAACAATATATATTGGCAAAACTTTTCCACCTATGATCGTTGGTACGTGACTTTGATTATTGTGACAGCTCAACGAGGTACTCCGTGCGTTGCTGCGCAAACGTCTTAAGTGACGCTTGCAGACGCATCTACAGAGAATATTTCAACTAATTAACATAACAATTAACATTTATAACACGCGTACTGGTGCGAACTGCGAGCTGCGAGTTCCCACCGCGCATTCCCCCTTCCCCACCCGAGTGCGTGCGTCATGGGCATCGTTAGCGATAACTAAATATCTCGGACGTATAAGAACAAACGCATGAGAATTTAACACGACTGTATCTGTACCGTTGAGGGCAAACAGTGATGGTTAAGTGCAGGACCGGACTCGCTTCACTGACTACTACAAGTAATGGTACTATTGCCATTACAAAAATGGCAAAATAGAGATGTTTTCGGAAAATAAATTTATTTGCTTATCAAATTAGATTTATCACACTCTGACTTCTAACTTTCCAACATGCTCCAGATTTGTATATTTTTATGATCAACGGTTTGAGAATATATTATATATCTATACTATACTAGTGAGTATTAATTATAAAAAAGTGTAATGATACTATTAGTTATAATTAATACAATTTAATGAAATTATACATACAGGTGGCAAGTTAAATCCGTCTCTGTACGACGTATATTTGTCCGTCACCGATACACTTACATACGATTACTACGTTTCATATTCATGTAGCGTGTAGTCACAAGCAAGTAACATGTCAAAGTATTAAATATGTATTATTGCATTTTAGTCTTTAAGCAAGTATTTCAATGAAGATCACCTTTACAAACAACTTTATACCTCAATCCCGCTTTAATGTGGTCTGGCCAGTTTACGTTAAATGGTCGATTAAGTTAAACAGAGCATAATGTCACCACAAGCGCGCTGCGCAGTAATGTCGGTCCATGTACTGCGACCGCGAACTACGCCGGGAATCGAACCTGCGATGAGTTGCGGTCACGCACCGTTCACTGTAATTATTGCGCACTTTAAACGTGCGGTTATCCTAGGCTCAGAGTTGCATGCGCTCATACAAGTACACATGACCAAGATTTACATCGATATCCGTAAATATTTTTTAAATTAGGGTATTTTCTTTAATGTTTCTATTCTTTTTGTAAATAAGATCGATGATTCAGCATTGTTTCAACTACTGACAAAAGGTTTTCTTGTGAAACCAAGAAAATAAAAGTTTTGTAGCTGGTGTTAGACGCGATTTATGGCATGATAAATAGTCTTATCTATGTAAGATCTTTTATATAGTGCTTTTATAGATTTTTTTATTATTTATCTATTATCGACAAAGAAGCAAGTCTGACTTTGTGCTAAGTACATATATGAGGCGTATCTACTGCAGCGGCGAGCGCGACGAGCCCATCCCTCATTGCGGTAGACGCCTCTAAATCAGCGGCGCGTGAAACATTTATAGCGCGGCACCTGTAGTGCGAGTGCGGCTGTGCCATAAATCGCGTCTTCTCCGCGCGACGGCAGCCCGATGCTATCGCATAACGCGTAGTACATTACACGTATACCTCGCCTAGTGATGATACAGCCTGGTGTGCATCTAGCCATGTACACAACCATTGCACTTGGATCACTGATCGTGACCTTTCTACCATTTAATGCCTGCTCCTAACGGATTAAGGCTCGATTCCTGATAATAAGTTAGCTGTTACATTTGAGAAATATTGGTTTTCATATAATTTTATTAATACAGATATTTAAAATATTTGTTTTATACACAGCGTCGTGACATGTTAAAAAAGACTTAAATGAAAGTTAATTTGAAAGGTCACAAGTTGAGTTCTGCTTTATGTTTTCAAAATTATCAATAATAATGTAAAATTTATTTCCAAACACTTTACAAGCTGAGCTCCTAACGGATCGTGGGAAATCAATAAAAATGGCAACTTTAGTTAATCACCACAAAGTATCTGCTAGAAAAAAGTATTAATTAAATTAAGAGGAAAATAGTTTGTGCTTTCTGTAGTTGTTCCTTGAATTTGAACAAACATCAACGATAGTGACAATTGATATAATTTAATAACTTCAATATTTTTTCTTCTTTCCTTGTTTAAAAATAACCTCCGACTTTTTGTATTCAACACTAAAATATAAGAATTACGTTAATAACTGTACTATGTACTTAGTTGGTAAGCCTTATAAATTAATAATTTAACTCGTAACTAGAAAGTTAGTTCTCTTCGTGTCTACGAATGCGTAGAATTTGACCCAATACACGGCTCGTATGCATCGATTTGCGAAGCCCGATTGTTCCTGGCAGCAGGTCGCATGTTCGACTCCGGTGCGGCGCATAACTCTATAATGTTAACATCGTATTTGGTAAGATATGCAGTTTAGAGTCACTACGAGGACTTTCACTGGTCACAATACTAGGTTTATTCTTATTTATAGATACTTACTTCTGGTTTTACATCTTAAGACTCGTCTGTAGACTTCGGCAACTCGAATGGCTATTAAAACTAAATTGAAAGTCATTCAAGTCAAAATTAAATAAATGAGATCGCCTTCAGAGCCGCTCGTAGACATCGAGTGCGGTCCTTCGAGCAGTCCGCCACAGTGCAGCCTCCCGATGAAGCTTTGAGGATCCGTAGATAGAGTGATGGATGACAACGCTTATACACGAAAAATGTTTGAAAGGCATACTTCAAGGTAACAAGTGAAACACTCATGTAGTACTCAATAAATTAAAGCGGAAGCAGCGCACCTAATTGATCGCGCAAGATTTTTTTAAAACCTTACTGGAGATCTGCGTTATTGGTTGTTTACTGATATTGTCCAAGTCTCAAGGCCGGGTAGGGGAGCCAACAAGGCAGGAAAGGGAGTTAGAAGCTTCATCACAGCTTTTTACCGTTGCCTTTATTGTAAAGTTTTTATATCGGTAGTCGTGTCGGTCACGCACGGCGGCTCTCAGCGCCTCGCCCCGCGGCTCGTCTCACCGCGTGACGCGTCATATTGCATTACACGCTCGTAACGAACAAATTAGATTAGCGGCAAGAAGTTCCGTGACGAATAGTTAGGAGAAATGTCGCCGATCGGACGCGCCTCGCCTGCAAGCTTCAAGGTGGCCGCATGGAATACCGGGCGTTGTGAGGTTGTGGGATCTTTACACGAAATTGGGCGCGGCCCGACATCCGACTCCGCGCGTCCAAACACTAGTAGCGACACATTAATCTTTTAATGTACTCCTTTTTCGATATATATGTATGTATGTATATATTTATTATGTATAAAGAATTGAATTATTGTTTAGTCATTTCAAGTTTTTAAGCGATTTTTGTCTTCCTGTAATCTGAGACGTGACACCAAGCCTTTAATCATATCACACTTTAATATTGAGATCTGTTTGTTGCATCCTACATTAGACTGTTAATTTACTAAAATAAATGCAATCCATAAAATGGCCGTGCCTTATAGTGAGCGTAATCTGCTATTACATATATAACATTAAATTAATGCGGCGGAAACCACAATCAACCGAACAAATCCGTGTCGTCTACTGCGACAAGCCTGAAGGTCGGTCAAAAATATTTAGTGGAATATAAAAATACACTTATAAAGTGATAAGTGTTGAGGATAATTCGCACGAACTATAAGGTCGTCGACCCACAACGGGCTTAATTAATGTTAATGGGTTAATTTGTACGAGATCGCTTCCTGAGAACCAACTTGCCCGTGCGCGCTCTCCCGAGCTGTCAGCGGCTTCAAGTTATAATTCTTGTTAGCATTAGGCATAATACTTGATTATGCTAACACAACTGTTCTTAAAAGATTTCATTTATATAATGTCAAACGATCTGCCACAAGTATGGTGGTAAGTGCTATACCTACTTTACCAAATTTTGCCAATTCTTATCTCGTCGTCGATCCACTTTGTTACTTAAAGGTAACAAAACAGACATAGAACAAAACCTCAGATTATTCAAGTTATCCTTACCGCCTAGAGGTGGAGTCTAACAAAAACTAATTTATAATAAGTAACAAAATGTACCCAGAATTCACAAAAATTAATCATAATTTTTCGTATTGGTCAACATTAAAAAACATTGTTTAAATATTTAGATTGCCTTACTTAAGATAAACCTGTAAAGTGGTTGATGTGCCTACTAGAATTTCGAGTTATTAAAACCATTACGTTATCGTACACGACTACCGTGTTGCATAAAAAAATAAGATGTCGCTTATATATTTATTGTTTAAAGTAAAGTTCGATTGAGGCAAACACAATGTTCATTCCCATACGCAAAATAGGTAATGCGGTATAACCTAATATCGTCTTGAACACTGTAGATCAGAAGGAGTAGAGATACTTGAATAGTTTTCTCATCACAAGAGGGCGTTCTGGCAGTAGCAAGTCATGCACGCTAATGGCGGTTCGCCCAGACCGACTTCCAAACTTGCTCTGATCCCGTTGTTCCGCCCATTATCGCTATTAAATTGTAAATTATTCAGGGTCAAAGACTTCCTGTGTTCACAACACCGCCCGGTGCGGTTCAATTATATTTTAATTGCGAGATGAAGTGAGTGAAACTCGATGAATGTTTCTGACGAAACCTATGTTTTGTCCGCAGATTAAGATTTGGACGACAAAAAGAAATCAATCATGCATCAGCTGTGAGAGCATTATAGAATGCACCGGAATACTAAGTTAAGTACGCGTTAGGCAGCGGTTCCACAGGCGCGGAGTAAGCGAAAGCGGATGTAATAAATTCTAGTAGTTTTAGATTCTAGTAGTTTCACAACCGGCTTTCTTCTAAACTGGCGGCACAATTCAGTAACTATTATGAAGCAAATTTTACAAATCTGTACCAAATTAACTTAAATTATAATAACATAATCACAGATTATCTGATCATTACAGATTTTGAAAAGAACTTCAAAGAAATTCAGCCGCAAGTATGTTGAAGCGCCGCGACCGCTGTTACGGCGGCGTACACCTGCATGTCAAAGTTTGAACGTTTCACGTAAACGTTTTAATTCCAATGCTCCGCATGCTGCGATGCTATCTTGACTGTCGAGAGAGCTCGTGAAGATCTCGTTAGTATTCACCACGGGCTGCGCCAGATGGAGAAATAGCCGTTTTTAATAATTCTCCTTTTCGGGTTGACGGCGACGACGTGAAATGCGAAGGCAGCGGTTATGAGTATGCCCTCATTTATGATAATATTTTCCTTTTATGTAACTCCATACACTGCTTTTGTTAGAGACGATGTATTTATTATAATGGACAACAACGATTTATGCAAGGAACAACTGTTTACAGATCCTGCAAGCATAGAGGACGCTAGCGCGTGGGCTGTTCAGCCGGCTCGCGATAGTTGGTCTATTTGTCGGACAATGATTTGCGCAAGTGATAGGAGTGTACCCTATGGTTATGCAGCTATTATCTGCTCTCAGTCAGACTAGATGAATTGCTCGTCCGACGGTGATGAAACACTTGATTACCGAACTGCGACTATGACCGTACTTTATACCGTAATAAAAAGTGGAGCAACTAGAGCAATTCTGAATATTTGTCAATAACGAGTGCGACTTCACTGCCGAGATGTGACGTTATAATTTTAAATATACCAAGGAATACTCTCGATAGAGAAATTAGTGCCAGCGTGTGTGGTGAAACCGTTGGATATTTCATCTTCGACATCAAGATCTGAAATTGAATTTAACAAAAAATAAAAAATCATATCGAATCCGATGTTTCAAGGTAAAAAGCTACATAATGCGAATGGACCTCCGCAGGCTTTGTTTTTGTTGTTGCTCAGCGCGCAGGTGGCGGCGCACCGCGGTGAAGCTGAGTAATATCAAACGTTTAAGAGCACAATTTGGATGATTGCTACGCGTTGGCAGCGCTCTCTGATTGATGGTCACACGGCTGTACTTCGTAATTCATCTTAATAACACACGGAATAACCCGTTTCGGGTCGCGAAACTCGGCGGTCAGTGAGCGCGGACGCCGCAGTCAACTCGTAAAAATTCCTAACAATCAGAATGTCTAGGTTTGAACGGACTTCTTTGAAACATATGACACTATAATATTACAGATGCTTTTCGTATACAGGTCGCACCTTACTTGGGCGACGATTTAATGTAATTAAGAATTTTACATTGATAAAGTAGCTTAATATCTCACAAAGTTTTAATTTTAATTTAAATATAAAGCCTGTCTACACAATATACCTATTCTGTGCGACACTTAACAGTAAGACAAACAATTAGCTCGGCCCGCAACCAAATCGAGTAAGTGCAATTAAATCGAGAGCATCTCTCGATAAATCAGATGTGAACGAAGAGAGCGGGCGCTACCGTAAGTGTTGCTATTAACTAAATTACACTATACATCCTTCAAAAATGAATTTTTAATGTTTCTGACCTTTTAACTGGTTACATTTATGGAGTATTTTATAATCTTTTTACATATTAAGAGTAGAAAAATCTATTCTCCGACTGCATATTATGCTGTTGAGTTGTCAGGATTAAACTGTTATATTTTCTTTATAACACGAGTATGTAAGCCTAATTAGCGGTGTAGTTTACTATAACACCTTTTTCTATGACTGCGTAAGTTTCATAAAACCTTTTATTACGTTAAATTTCTAATTATTAGTAACGTGGTAAAATGACTTCTAACTTCAGTGAAGCATCGAAATTTTTTCATATCCACAAAGGTCTCATAGTGTGCAAGTAAAAACTGAGTTGCATCGTAATGAGCCTTACACGTGCACGGTGCAGACTTCCCACGAGCAATTTTATTATCTCATTAGCGTGAAGAACGTCTTTATAAAGTGTCGCCGGAGCCGCCTCACCCCGCCGCTCCGCCCCGCGGGACGTCGTTCATTACCACCGTAACAGCTTTAATAAAATCCTTCACTGACCCTCACTGCGTTAACTTCAGTACTGTATAATTACAGAACAATGTTGCACATTGCTCGTCCAACGAGGACCATGTTATAGGCACCGAGCAAGAAACGAGTATTGGATAAGTATCATTGAACAAAGCGGGTTCTTGGTTCTTTGCTAGTAAGTGGAAGACGATTACGGCAGAGCCTGGAGGCTGCGGAGGCGTCGGTGGCGCGGAGGGCGTGCGTCAACAGGTGGTTCCCTCGGGGGTCGCCACTAAGACCGCTACTACTCGGAGTGTTGAGTCCACAATAATGACATCGCTCGTAATTTCCCTCCGGCATTCCGCTCGGAACAAAATGATTTAAATCGCAATGCATCATTATTTATTATCGTCGGTCTATTTTTACCACGTCTATAAGATTAATGTGTGGAGAATGTGGAACGATTTTAGTTTTAATTACAATTTTATTAGCTGTAATGCATGAATTTATTCGCTCCAATATATGTTATCATACGGCCGACAGCGGTCGTTGATCGAATGCGGTAATTTGGTGTTTAGGCGATTATATCGCAATACTGTCAGTTGGTATTTATGTGTCTGCTATGATAGATGCCAAGTGCCGCGGGCACAGCCCGACATGTGAACGGGCTTGCTAAAGCTCAACAGATCGTTCACAGATAACTGTGTCACCGACACCTACAGATATACTACATAACTATGGATCTGACTTGTCGTTGAATCGAATTAAATAAAAACTCGACATGCCATATTATCATAATTTACTAAAAGAGTACAACATTATAAATCATGTAAACAAGTAATAAGTCGGATTTAAAGTAAAGATACTGGACTTCATTACTTGACTTGCAGCCCTAGCGTATAAATCTGTGATGAGCCTAGGTCTTTCCTGAGAGCGCCAGATCTGTCGGCAGCTACACTGCGCATAATTCGATGAAGCAACACGTTCAGCTGAATTTAGTAAATCCCCGCCGTTTGCACGCAGCCATTGATTTATAGATCTTTTTGAAGGCTCTCACCGATATTACGTTTCGCAACTATTGCGTCTTTTGTCTCGTTAATTTGAACATTATCCCCATTATGCTAAATTTTAAGACATAAATCGTTCTCGGAAATGGAATCAATATTTTAAAACCAAATTGATATCACTGACCGAACGTAAGCGTTGAAACGATTTTCTACATGTGATTTTATTGGTCTATAAAATATAGTATAAAATGTGTATCGGTAACATCTAAACGGAGAGGCGAGCTCGGCGCAAGCTAATATCGACATCATTATGGCCGCGATAACGGTGGCCCGTCCCGATCGCTCCCTATTGTATGCAATCGGGCACAATCAAATAGTTTTGACATAATATTTTGATCGCCAGTAGTGCCGCGGTGCACCCACGCGCGCTGACGGCTCAGCATTCTTCTCGATAATCTTCTGAAGATCACATTATTGGGATTTACGTAAATAACAGCCCAATATGTACGTTGAGAGCATTCTCGTGACAGGACTGATAATAATCATAATAAATTAACGAATCAGAATAACTGTATTTATATGTGACAATAAGTCTGTATAGCTACTGCTACAAGCTAGATACTGGATGTATCATCGAGAACATGATATGTCCGCTTCTTCAGTTACAATGTCACCATAACAATCCTCATAAACACTGATTTTAATGACTCAAATATAAAGTATCAAACTGACGGCCCATTACGATGACATCGGTAGCTGAGAACAACGACCTATACACCTTACAGTTCCGTCCCTCCGCGTTCCTCACGCTGCCCACGCGTATATAGATGATAATTAATTTGTTATACTCGTTATATATTCGAATATCAGAGTAACACACTATATTATTCTGCATAGAAACTCTCTAACGCTATCTTTACATCTTTTAGACATACAATGTCGCATTAGATTCGATGTCTAAACCTCTAGAGTACCTTTATACAGTTAGCACAGTATTTACAAAATATATCTTTATGTCACGTCGGGGTCACCAATGTGAAGAGCCAGTAGGATCAAGGTGGTGAATGAAACACTTGTCTCGTTAATGCATTTAATGTGCGCCTGCTCTCGTGTGCATCTTAATAGCGACTCTCGATAATTAAAACCAATACTTACAATCACACAATACATATTGCATATTATAATACATATTACATACCATCATATATATTACATACATTACCAAACCACCACATATATAAATAAATTTAAGGTGTCCGTTTGTAATATGAAAATATAAACATATAAATGTATATATACTGGTTGTGTATCACACTAAGTTGTATGAGTTGTTTCCTTTAAAATTGTTGGTTTTAAGTTTGGCTGTTCCTTTGGTTTATGGCATCATTCGAATGTATTTCATCAAATAACTCATTTAGGTATGTGAATGCGCGCAATGAAGGCGATGTTGTGTGTACATTGCAGTAACTAACTTAGACCGCACATGTAGCCTCAATGTTTGTGAGATCGAGAGAATATTATGAAAATTTCCAATCCCTTATATAAATTGCAATTTCCCGGTGCGTCTGCCGTGGCATCGACATACTGGAGAACTGTCAATTAACCGCGCACCCATCCGTCAATCAACCGGCGGGCGCTCGCTTCACCCTCATTAGCGCCTCGCGTAATCGACACATGTATTCGTTTTCCGTACGCATCCTCTAGCATAGTATCTAGACCAAAACACAGAGCTTTAGAGATTAAACGATCTTTTTAATAATAATTATTTATTGAGTAAGACTTCATATTTAACGAGATGGGTATATAAGTATATTACAGTTTTAAATAATGTATGAATGTGAATGTAAGTTATCTCTTGTTGACTATTATATATAAATCAATTTTTTTAAGATGCAGTTGATGAAGTATATATAAAGTTATTACCGTACAACAAACGACTTTTAGTCACATGGCGCCCGATAGCCCGAACAGGAATACGGGTGGATTAATAAAGACGCAACGTGCGAAGTACACGAGTCCGTACGACTAGGGCTCAGCGGGTAGCCGAGGGCTTTTATTTATTACACCTAACGATACGACGTCGACACGACAACAGCGGAATGACTCGTACTGTCCAAATTAAGTTTTTAACGATATCTCTTTCGCGTGTACATAGAGCATAACAGTGCGTAGTATGGAGAACATATTACCGTGTTAAATGTTATAATTATTGTGAAACTTCTAAACCGATGTCGCTACATACTTGCTATCGTTAATGCTACGATAACTGTACCGATTAATTTGCCCATCAGCAATACCACTACTACCTCCATTATACCTCGCATTTTAAAGCATACGCCTCTACATCTATGTAAATCCCAACATCCAACAAGATATACTATTGAGGAGTTACTATAATAATTAATTTCAATGTCAACGTATCTCTTACTGAATATGCGTTAATACAGAGTGAATAAAATGTTTACACGAACACTTGTTAACTAACCCTTCAATTTAAAACACCGGACCAGGGGCTAAAGAGCCGGGCCCTTGAACGTTACAGGGGTGCTATGTTAGCGTAGACGTAATGTGCAAATTGAAGAGTCGATAGCGTCACAGCTCTGCAGCCAATGTCGCGGCCGATGAGTTTATAGCTTCCTGCGCCTCGCGCTGCGTGCACGCACGTTCCATGCCGCACATTTACATATCCTTTGCACATCAAGCCAGGTCTCGGGGGCACAACGCTAACATAACTATATGTGATCTTGCAAATCTC
>JAOSYY010000007.1:68493-92530 GCA_025727935.1 Hebomoia glaucippe
GATCTTATCGGACAATGCGCAGCCATTTGGGAGTGAAAACAGCCGAACGCGTGTTTTGACATCGGCCAGTACTTTAATAGCGAGCTTTATTGCGTATTCAAGATTTGTCGATAGCTTCAGCATGTCGTGCAGTTATCTCTCGAAGTTTAAGCACGTTTATTATATTATATAATATATTTGTTTGTTCCCTCGAAATGCGCGGAGAGCGCCGTTTGTATTATTCTATAGTCTTATATAGTTCAGCGCTCATCTTCCAAACAAATAGGTAGTTGCGCAAACAGATCGCGGCATAAATAAAGATTAGAAGGCAGAAGCGGGCCGAGAGCGCGCCAGCGCAGTTCCCAGAGCGTTTGACGATAAGAGCTGCATAATAGCGAATATTTGCTGCCACCATTAGATAAACAGATCTCGCGCATTTGAATATAAACTGGCAGCGCTTCGAGCCGACGTCGCACAGACTACATGAAACAGTTCACATATTGCAATTAAACTGCATTTTGCTTGGATGTCTGCGCGAACGCGTGGATAAGGTTTATATGTATTTACTACATATTGTGTATCGTTATTAAAGCAAGTAAGTAATTGACAAGTAAAAGGCAAGGTTTCGACTTATATTAACGAATTTCTGAATAAGGGATATAAAAAAATACTTAAAAGCAGATTCGAATAATAATTAATAATATCTTGTGACTTATCGTACAGAGAGCCCCATGCTCATCTGCCTATGTTAAGTATAACAAAAACCTTGATTTTTCCAAAACAACAGTCACCTTTGGAAGTAAACCAAAAAGCGAACGCAACATTTTGATGATATATTTTTTTTAATAATCATTTACTCTAACATTATTCTAAAACCATATAATAAACAAGGCGTTTGTAATCCGATAAAGTGTATTTTATATGAACGTGATATAGTCGCGTAAATATCAGACGGTATTAACTGATGATATATTATAGAAAAGTGAGGTTTCCAATTTTTGTGACTATTTTCAGTAAATCAGAAAATCACTTCACAATAGGTCATAAGATATTATTAATGATGTCCGAGTAAAGTTTGTATCTTATACAGGGCGTAATGTGGGCGCCGGCTGTTTTATACTGTGGATATTAGTTTTAGCAGACGTGACGTCCCCATTACGACTCCGCACAACACATACGTCAGCATTATGACGCCTTATGTTAACGCGAAGGGATTTGTGCGTGATAAATGTTGACGCCTCAATAGCGCTCCGTGGACCGACTTTACACTCACAAGCTTTTCTCTTGCCACAGTACTGTGTCTGTTTGTAATATCAAAATAACAGCGTTTAAGTACTTAAATACAAACTCCAATGTGAGTAAATCCTGTACTTATTTAAAAACAATATTTATATTTTTTCTATCTCTATTTCGGGTAATTTTTGAAATGACTGAGCCAATTTAGATGATAGTATCTATAACAAAGATGTGATGTTTTAAGAATTACTATAAGTAATTAGAGATCTTTGAAAAGACTAACGAACAATTGAATAAACCGTTTATATCTAGTTTATGATAGTGAAAATCTTTTGGCGTCAAAAAATGTATCCGTATAAATATGTAATGGACAGAAAACGTGGAGTATTACTATTATTAAAATAGTTTTATTATAAGGTCGTATGAGCCTGATGAAAGAAAAACGTGGTTGCCTACGTAATAAAATTATATATTTAATGTAATTCTAATTTCAAATTTTAAACCAGCTAATATACTAAAAAGATAAAAATTACATTCAAAAAGACAGCATTCGAGCAAAAAAACCGCAAAAAGAAGAATTGATTCATTCGAGTTGAAGCTACGATGCCTCAGATAACTTAATACACTCCTTTTTTTCTGAGATTAACATTAGGTATGTTGGACCTCAGTCCAGACGACCTAAAATATATTATTTATTAAATAGCTTCAAACGACCATTTCAATTTTACAAAATATATATCCAAATGTTGAGCGCCTCTCGACCACTGACCTTCTAATCTCTTGCCACAAACTGTCAAAATAGGAACGAGCTAACTACTCTGTACAAATGAAGGTGTTGAAAGTGTTTTATTAACCGCGAAACTAGTTCACCTTCGTATCATTAGAAATCTCAATCCGAAGATGAAGTGGCCGCGAGCGCGCTGCGAGAAACGGTTACCGTCTTAATAATAACTTAGATTTATAACCTGGGAAGTAATTAAAGTTAAACTGTGCGAATAAGCGAGCGGCGCCGCGGGCCACGCTTGTTTCTAATTGTAATTAAGGCAGCCGCGGGCGGCGACATCAGTTCAAACTTAATCGGTTCATAGATACTTTGTTTAATCGTTACGGTAGCGAGATTTTTATCTTACATTACTTCATAAATCATTGGACCATGCGCAGGAAGGATATAAGTAAAATTTCAAATATCTAAAATTAGCATTTAAAAATATCGATTCTAGGTCGAAAGTTATCATACTTTAACTATAACTATCATATTTTTGGAAAATGGTAACTTTACCCACAGGATTTTAAGGTGTTTTGAACATAATAAAATATAATGTGTAGGTATTACATTTTTGCTTCAAAGCTTCGATATATACCTACGTTGTATAGTCAATAAGACTGAAAAGTAACGATGTTGCAAATGTTTTGTAATTGAGATGGAAGTCCAAATATTCGTAAGTAAATACTTCTTTACTTGCTTTGCCTCGCAGTTTCATGTAATTGTTTATACTAAGAACATAATAAAAAACTACTTTTCATTCTACAGTATACTAAATGTTTCTTGAACTAAAAACAAACAGGAGATTAATTTCTTTACATTACATAAACTTTATAGATTAAAATTATCCTTGAATTACAATAAATATGACTCTCGAGAAGAGATTTAAAAGAAGCCATTTTCAGTAAACAGACTACTCTCAATCTGTTATAATAGCCGTAGAATAATATAATTTGTACATTCGCTGCTTTTTGCAAAGAAACTCATACAACATAAATGTAAATATATTACTCTCTATATGTATATACGGAGATTCTTAAACTCGATCGGACCAATTGCTTGTAAATGGATCTTGGTAAGCCTAATCAGCTTGATAGTTCTCATTACTAGTATTGGACTAAAACTTTTGAAACCATCTTGTACGAGTTGGTACGCAAGCCCAGCTCGGAGGGGAGAGGGGGTTAGACTACAACCACTAACCGAGACTCTTGCAGTGCACGGGTCTCATCCGCTGGCACCTCCCCGGGCCAATGGGTTCCACCCGGTGCGGCTGACCGCAAACCCGCGCCGCTTCGCCGCCCATACTTCCCGGACTGACCTGAGGCGCCGCGTCGAGAACACTCCGCTGGCGCCTCACCCGACTTCTTAGGGCCGAAAAGGCCCGCTCCTACAACCGTCCCGTAGTTGTACGGGACGCGACCCCGACGCCCCGGGAGATACATTAAGTAGGAGCCGGCTGCGGCGCTGCCTTAGGGCATCGCGTGGCAAGAAATTCTCACCATCTTGTATTGTAGGGTTCAACACTCGCCAGAGGTAGAACCCGCGGCCGATGTAATAAATAATGGAAAATAAATATTTTCCGATACGTGTACATTCCGACTGGGGCACAGATGCTATCGCCAGTGTCAACAATAAAAATCTATGGGGAAAGGGAATTTCTAACGCTTTCGAAATTTAAATTTATACACCTAACACATTTCTCTCAACTTTTGGTATTTGAAGCCTTGGACTATTAATATTAATTACTGCTATTTATCACCTGTTCCTGTTATAAAGCCATATAAGTATTTTCATGTACTTTATAAACTTTCATTATTTAATCTTGTATCTCGCCTAAATTTTTACCTATATAGAATTATTATTTTTACAAATAATATTCCAGATTAATTTGCGTAGAAACGAAAATTCGACATATTTGTTTATCTGCCACTATGAAATTGAAGCAGCTACATCTGAACAGTATTTGAAATTACTTTAATTTATATTACGATAAATAACATTAAAGTATTATATCTACTTGTTGATCGGCAGTAATTCCATAAATCTGGCAATTAGTAAGTGTGTCCGTTGGTGCGGCGCGCCCGTGTCCCTGCCAACTTATCTTTGTTTTATCAGCCTATGTACAATGTAAATTATTATTGTCTTGTCGATGAGAACTTGTTAATTATTTTTCCTACCTGACTGCAGTGTTGTTATTAAAATTGTCGAACGTATTATTGAGTAATACGTACTTAGATTACCATCTTTATTGTAATATCATGACGCTCACTAAATCTATTTATATTTCAATAGTGTTCTGTACAAGTTATGTGACTAATTTATTTTTATTGCCTAATTGATTTATAGTAGTAGTTATTAATATATACTAAGGAAGTTTTCTTACAATATTCACTAATAGAATTATAAGATTTTCTGTGAAAATCTTAATAAAGGTGTGATTTTCAGTTTTACAATATCGTTTTCAATCGATACTGATACAATAGAAATTTTTTATGTATTAAACCACAAAGTTAATGCATACCAACCATATTAATGCATTAAAACAGCAACGTTATCTAGTTTTAAAAAATTTCGTTTTGTTTTTCCAAAATTTTCCCTTATATAGAGGGAGTTTGGGGACTGTTCCCGAAAACGAAAATAGGTAATAGTACTAATGACACCTTTGCTGAAGGGACAGAAAAAAATTCGATTCTGAGTAAAAAGCAATCATATTTTTAAAACGTTTTTTAGAGTTATTTCGCTCCATCATGTTAGTCCAGCTGTTTTTGTTATCATGCTTCATTGCTGGTTTTTTTTTTAGTAAAGTAATAAATTTTTTATGAAACTATCATTTCATAAAAAATAACTTTCTATATAGTCTATACAGAGTGTTTGAGGACTGCTCCCGAAGACGAAGACGGGTGATACTACTAATGACACCATTGATGAAGGGTCGGAAAAAAATATTGATCCTGACTAAAAAAGACAGGTTTTTTACTCTTTTTATTAGCATTATTTACGCCCCATCTTGTAAGTACAGCTAAATGAAATGATAGTTTCATAAAAAACACATTACTTTACTAAAAAAAAAGAAACAACAATGAAGCATGATAACATAAACAGCTGGAATATAATGATGGAGCGAAATAACACTAATAAAAAGTTTTAAAAATATGATTTTTGTTTAGTCAGGATCGAATTTTATTTTCTCCCTTCATCAAAAGTGTCATAACTACTATCACCCGTTTTCGTCTTCGGGAGCAGTCCTCCAACAGCCTGTATAAATAAAATACACTGTAACGGATCATGTAAGCAATATAATGTCTTCAAATGTTTTGTATACTATTTCTTTTAAAATTAATTTCAATTAGGCCACACTGCCTTATACCAAAAAGATTATATAAAAATATATATTGGTTAAAGAAATATAGATCTAATAATATTAACACGGCGTACACATCTGTTGTAGCTGTACTGCCCAAGTTGTAAGGACACAGTTGCATGTCTGGAGGTGACTGATTATAATTGGTCTGGTTATCTGATGAAGGGTTATTTATGAAGTTGTCGATAGCGATGGCCGCGCGCAGATACACCACTTGTGTGTTGTGTAACGATAGAGCTTATCTCTCTGCGTCGGAACAATTGGCTCAACTCAATATCATCTAAATGTTAAAGATGTACAATGGAGTCGTAATCATTAATACTTACTCGTATATAATATTTACACTTTTCTTCATTATTTCTTAACCTCCCATTAAAAAAAGACTTTTAAGTCGGATAATGGGTCTGTTTATGTGTTTTTCTGTCTATGTCATCAGATTTGGTAGTGAGATTCGTCGTAAAAAATATTTTTGTATTAAATATCTGTTATATTAAATATTGCACAGTAGTATTAACAAACTTGCGCGTGCGCCTCCCCTACAAATTCTTACATTTATGCTATTTACATCTGCTTAATTAATATTTTTGTTTCTATCCCTGTAAAGTCCAACAGCTCAGATGTGTTTCTCGTATCACAAAATATTTAAAGAAGGAACATAAAATAGTAAACAATATGTGGTTATTAACTGATTTAAATTGTTTGTTCATCCGCCCACACGGTACGCCCGCTCTACGCCGCAACGCACTTGCCGTAAACTAAACGTTTAACACGCAATGCCGCTGCACCAGACATTTGTATGAAAATCACATTCTTTTAAAACAACAATTAGCTATTCATAATCATACGTTAGGAGGTATTTGTATACCATAATTTTTTAAATTTTAACATCGAGTATTGAACTACAATTTCTTGTCACTAGCTTGCAATCGAGGGCTTAAAAAAATATTCACTGTGGACCTCTATTGTCCTGTATTTACGAATATTTTTAGAAATTAGTGAACAGTAACGATCTTTAATTTTGTTTGCTATAGAATAGTTTTATTTACTTAAAATAGACATCCACCATTCGCTCCTCACGAATCTAGCAGCTACTTTCTACATCAGACTAGTACATAATTATGTTCATTAGCTACACATACACATAGAAGTGAGCGGGTACGTGAGAGCTGTCCGCCCACGCGCTCTCCACTCCCCGTTCTGTTTGTATGTTTGTCCGCGCGTACTTCCTCGAAGGCTTTGTTAAATATTATAGATGAGAGCAATCACTCACTGACTGTTTATTGTTTTAAATGATGGCTGTTTGTCCGTCGCTAGCGTGTGTGTGCATGCTCCGCTGGGATTGTGTAAACTGTTTTGTTTATAAAGAGATCTCTTAGATAAATTATTACGTCGCTCCGTCACACTATTCAGATAAATGCCCCGTTTGCTCTACTCTTAATCGGTCTAAAGAAATAGAATAGTTCTTTATCCTTCCGTTTATGTTGTTATATAGTGTAAACTTAATGATTAATTTTATTGTGATACTGTTTGTATGCTATTTAGAATCAAACGTTTAAGTAACTATCCAGAAATTACACTATTTTATAAGCTTTAAGGTCTGTTCAGGTAATTATGGTAAATCTCGGCACAAACGAGGTGCGATGCGGCGCGCGGTGTATATTGTCGCACTACACGTAAGTTTCACACGCGCATAAGTTATGGCTCAAATAAATAACGTTAGACGGTTTAAAAACAGCAAGCAATTGAAATATTCAATCCAGTTTGCTGTTAATGTTTGTTCTCGATCAGTCAATAGTCCACAAGTACACCCCGTGACGCTCCGCGCCGCGCTCTGAGGCGGGTCAGGCTGGGGCCCAAGAGCGCACTAAATAACGAGGGATATTCAATTGTGACAAGTGCACAGCGGTGAGCGGACGCCACATTTACATAAATCAGATTATCTTCGCCACTTAACGATACTGTATAATTGACGAAATAAATACACGCGTGTCGGCTGCGATATATGCCGCGCTTACGACGTATATTTTAAAGCAATGGGATCGATAAATAATTAAGATATCGTTTATAGGAGACAAACAATAAGTAATTGTTAAACGATATAAGCTAAGATATAAGAGATTATAAAAAAAAGCTAAGATATTGTTCTTCTTAGATAAAATTATCAAGCAAGACTGTGCATTACAATTACATTATTTTCTTACACATAGACATTCCATACTCATATCTCGCTCTAGGTGCTCCAATAGAAGCAATCCGATTTTCGGATACTATAATTTAGACGCAAATATCGTATTTAAAAATTTAGGCATAGTCCCCACGTAAATTCTTGTATATACTTTATTTGTTAATGTTTTGGGAAATTATTTATTTTTGGAGTATTAAACTTTGTTAATTTCAGTGTCTTTATTATTAATGAAACTAACAGAAGCTGATAATCCGCGGGGCGGGTGCGCGACGTCCGCCTTGACGTATGTTTTCAAAGTATTATTTAGTGATGTAACGGAATTGATATTATTTGTAACCAGATTTTTTAAATTATGTAGTTGTATTATTGGCTCCAACCGCGCCCGGGCGCACTGACAGCATTATTGTGGCTCATTCATAGGCTGAGGATTATTTATATCGATATTATAGAATTAATATTCATTTGTGTACTGAATGCATAAGAGGAAATAACCAAACAAAATAAGTTCCTAGACCTGCAGCACTGTCTTTCACGTTCTTAGTAAACGTGGACAGTAAAGACGAGACAAAGCTTGAGTACGTGTGAATATCAATAGAGATATGTCATAAACGAATATTGTTAACAGTTATCTAAATATCTTGTCCGTTTTGTTGACAAATCATACTTAAGAAGGACAGTTAGAGCGACAATAGAATTCAAAATTGTAATATTTATACGACATCGACATCATTTTCATTTAAATTCGTACATCTGTTAATTTTAATATACTTAGTGATGTTTCAACGTCATAAAAAGCAATACGAATGCACGTTCTGAATTTCATCTATGAATTTTCGAATTCTCGAAATACAGTAAGGTTGGTGGCGCAGTACTATAGCTCATTTAATGTTTCATGACCAAAGTAATATCTACTAAGAACTCGTAAATAGTCATAAAAATAATCAGTATTAAAATAATTGTAGATATATCTACCCTTTAGCTACATACATATAAACAGGAGTAGGATAGTGTGTGTGAGGAGGAAGGCGCCGGCCGCAGTCGGGCCTCCTTCTTGTTAGTGAACACTTCCTCATATCGACATTATTTATACTTCATACTTTTGTAATTCATTGCAAATTGTATGCGATAAAAATACATATATCTATGTCTAATGTCCCAGCTATTCGTTAATAACTAGAACGAGTTATTTTAAGGCGCTGGCTTTATTTACAATCGAATAGCGACAATTTTATTTTAGATTTGAGCATTATTAGTATAACCCCGATGAAAGGAGATAGGGTGTTAAACGTTTTTATCTATCTGTATATAGCATTGTAGCTCTTAACCCAATAGGCCTAATTCATGCGATTTTTTGTTTGAAAGCGTCGAATAATGTTAGCTTATGCGAGATGGTTCTTATCTATATTCTACATGATTATATAAAACTTTATTTTTGCAAAAATACAATTTTAAGTAATATACCTTTCATGTATTAGAAAACTAACATCTTGTGTATTTATGATAAGTTAATATGTATAAAACGTACAATCCTGATAGCCCAAATACAAACAGTTAATACTAATTTTGATTAAAAGAAAGGCTGTATTTTGTTTTTAAGATAGTGCGGAGCTAAATGTGTTCTCGAGCAAGCGTCGTCGCATCATCTAACATCGGCCGCAACACCTCGCCTGCGCCGCCGATGCTATCGCAAAGCTCCGGTCAGCTCGGCGCCTTATCTGGCTAGACAAAAGAGTGCACATTGTTTAGCCTCAAACAAAGCGCGCATTTTTTGTCTTATCGCAGATCTCAGTGATCCGCTCGGGACGTAATTACTCGAACACTGACAACAATGCTCAATCACTGCGCGACCCGCGACCTGCGAGGTTCCGCCACGCGTAGACAGGAAGCGGTCGCGGGCGCGGAGAGCGGGCACAAGCGTTCATATGCCACATTATGGTAATAAATATCCATGTTTAAGCACACGGAAGCTTTGTGACGTAGTAGTGGTAGTTGGTAAAAAGGCATTATTCCAACAAGAAATGCAAAAGTTATTTTGCCAAATAAATTGGTATACAATAAAACATTACATTAGGATAATCTTTCACTTTAACGGATAAGTTAGGCACGAGACATGTCGAAGGCCGCTCCGCTTACGTCAAGGTTTGGTCTTAAATGCTGGTACCTGCGCTGCTCAGCGGGAGTGCGGCCTCTTTGACTAAGACTGACGGGGTATTTGGCAAACGACATACCAGTTAGGATCAAACAATTGAGCAATGCATATGGTTGAAACAGGTGACTACATGTATTTGTGACGCATAGCAGCTATAACGGTGACGTGCATGTTACCAGCCTCTGAAATAGTATGTCCTATTCGTTAAGATTTTATGTGACTCGTTAATCTGGGCGCTCCCTAAGCAGGCAGGTAGTGGGTCTCATTTGGTCCCGTGTAGTGCGCTTATCTAAACGAACCTCTCACGTACGACGACGAGGATGTATCGGCGCAATATTCAGTCCGTGACGTGAGGCCGGTATCGCTGCATCGAGTTAATTGCATCGATACTCCGATATATCGAGTTAATTACGTCGCCGTAGAGAACGCGAGTGTGCGTGCGCGCGTGTGTGTGCCGCACGACATGGCACTCATTAGAATTACTCTAAAGCAACGGCTACACGTATACGTTTACCGAACGAGGTCCATGTATGGCGCGCCGCTGCCTGCACCGACTCGCTCACCTCAATTACTTGCTTTACAAAAATAATTGTTCCGAAATAACTTAAATACATTATTAGAAATTACAATAAACAGTCTACTAAGACCAACCTAACCAGAGAACTAACCATTTTATTTCCATGTAGCAAAAGGTTTTGAGGTGTTTAACTTCCTTCGTAGAGAAGGCGCTAAGGACTAAATAAACTTCTAGGGGAAAGCTTACCTGTATGTAAACTTACAGATATATTTCATAATATTCGGCGCTACGATTTTGTCAATTTCTCCTGACATATTGTCATATTTAGGTTTCGCATGTAACAGCGCTGAAAACATGAGTTAAAAATATAATTTCTAGGATCCCTCAAGTTACGTTCTCCTGAAAATACTTCCGGCATATAAGAACTTTTCAAAATAAATATGCTATTATATGATTTTAGAAGCATGCTTCGTCAGATAGACACTGTTCACCGTTACTAAATGCTGAAACTCGAACTTTTTACCTGCACTGTAAATATCTAAGCAAACAAATTTAAATGTAAATATAAAATTTATTATCAAATAAAACAGTATATTATATACTGAAAAAGTATTATAATTATTCACGAATAATTATACACTAATATTATATATAAAATAGTTTTGTTAGACTAATTCAGTTGAGGTGCAGCCAATAGAAACTATTTGAAAGATCTTTAGAGAACCACTACTGCTGTAACAGTACTTTAATCTCCCTGAGGGAAGGTATTTGTAAGTACAAAGGATGGCAGGCTCGGACGACAATCATGATTTCTCTTTCTCTATAATTTCCCACGTTTTATGTATAGATAAGAGGCTGCGGGCGCGTGTCGCCCGACTGTCCACTCGTTTCTACAAATCGACAATTAATTTATCGGTCAGATAACGTTACTAGTTATATTACACAAAACACTTAAATTTATTTCCGGGATAAGTGGAGCTGACTGCTCTCTCCGAACCACCTGTTATCATAGATGTCTGTACGCATCTCAATGTTTCATTGACAAAAAACGTTAGGCTGCTCTTACTTGATAAAAAAAAAACAAATTATTTCGTAGGTTATCTAGACATATATTAATAGGATAAAATAGACGAATTTCTCTGTAAAGTAGTTTTACCAGAAAAAGACAAATGAGACGGTTAAAAAGTACCAAAACATAAGAAATATGATGTCAAAGAATTTTAGCTAATTTCCAAAATGGTTCAACCTCTTTTGATGTGGACAATCATTGGCAGATCGATAACATTATAAAGAGTTATTAAGTATTTCACATAATAAACAGTTTCTGAGGTTGCAAATAATTTGAGTCTCAATAATCAAATTTATTAATCTGTTTTCTATTTGACTAAATTATCTTAATTCCGCTTCAATAGACCGAATGGAGGCTAACGTAAACACCGTTCAGAACTGATTAATCTACATCCCATTTAGTCGTAAAGGCGAGTCCATAACAAAGGATATTAAATCGATAGCGAACCATGTAAGGTTGTACTACAAGTGTAATCACAGCCCTATCGATTTAGAAATATGGCCGCCAGTCGGCACTCGACCGCCACGGCGTGTGGACGTGCGCTCAGGGAAATTAATCTTGAATTATTGCAGGTATTTGTAATGATGCGGTTTAATTGGTCGGCGGTCACGAGCGAGCTCTCCCTCGAGGGCCCCCGCAGGGCGCTTTCTCAACCAATACTATTATTGATTACTTACTTTTTGTAATTGAATGTAACGTTGCTTATAAAGAATTATTGATGAACTAAATTATTATATGTATTTATCAGGTTTATTTGTATTGTGTATAAACTATGTTGTATTGAAGGGATTAGATATGGAATTATAAAACTACATTTGACTGTAATGAATAATTTTAATGCCTTATAAATGGCTGAAACCATTAGTCAAACGATGTGGGACAATGGAGACATTCGAGGCCCATCATTTCGAAATTCCTTCTACAAACATTGTTTCCGGAATAAAATTTAAACGTAATGAGTAGTTATCACAAGAATTAGGCAAATCCTGAAAGAGGAACTCTACCCTATTAGGTCATAAAGACCTATTACTATTAAGGTTACGTTGAGGCTAAGAGCGATTTGTATAAATAACCCTCACAAATGGATGAAAAACCAAGATTGTCAAAAGCTTACGAAAGGCAAATGATGATAACTTGATAACATCGAACATAAATAAAATTAACATAAAGCATGTGCAATTAAGTGAGGGCATGTCGTCATCTGTCACGCAGCTCAACGAGATGATATTAACATTTAAATGTACCTGAGATACGGCGTCTCACGGTCAACCCCCGGCAATGCCTCATCCTCAACTGTTTAGTATGCCGCGTAAGCCCCCCCAGATGGTAGGGCTGGCGCAAAAGGTCATGACAATATCACACAAAGTCAGTGTAGCTTTCAGATAGATTTTATTGCGATATAATAGAACTACTCAGCAACGTAACTGCAAAACAAAAATAGGATTATTATTTACATTAATTGGCAGGTATGCCTTATAAGTAATCAAAAGTTCTTTATTATAAGAGGGTATCATTTTTGGCAGGCAAACAGAACATGATAGTGTCAACCCTGTAAAATAAGACAGCCTCATTCATATCACGTACTTAATTGTACTTACCATCGAAGTATGCACATAAATTCGCACAAACTCGCGCAACTCGACCTAATGTTGAGATGTATCTTCCTGTTGTGATTTTTATAATAAACTTTTTGTTGCTATTTATTTTTACTGCAGTTACTCCGTTGGGCATATTCGATCGAAAATAGCTCAAAATTCGTGTTGAAAAAAGTAACATCACTATTAATAAGGTTAATATTAATAGTTAGGGGTAGTCCTCCCTCTTTATTTTGTTAGTTTATACAAAATAAATACATAATTTAAGAAAGAACTCGATATATTGCCTATTAATTAACTACTTCGCTTATTAAAGGAGCGTGAATCAGAGTTTTCTCAAGCACGCAATAATATTTATAAGAACGAAGTCATTTTACTAACTAATTCTTGCTAGATAACTTGCCAGAAACGGATAGAGGCCGTGGGAATGTTTTAGATTGCCATCAGATATATCTAACTAATTCTTTATTTTAATACTTTGTAAGATGGAATACAGTACAAAAGTAATACATTATTTTCTTCTTTGAATAATTCACAGAAGAAAGCGCTGGGACTCTAACTCAGAGCAGGCTGTGCCGGCTTACAGCTCACCTTTAACGTAATATTTTCCATCAATAAAGAGTGCTTCCTGAGAGTATCGATCTCCGTCAGACGCCGAGGTGCACCATTTATAACGCGTCCGATATAAACACGCGGCTAATAAATGTGCGGACGCCCGACGCCCGACGCGACGTGACTGATGCCCAGCGGGATTCCGCCAGATGGTAATGAACAGCATAACGGCAGACGAATTGATAGTTCTGCTTATAGTGAGCAGTGTGGGGTCGAACGACGAGGTTACATTATGTGACGCGGAATTTGCAGTACCTAGCCAGCACTCGATACTGCCGATTATGTCGGAATACGCGTTGTTATATGGAAGCGAATTAAAGTGACGGTAAATTCCTCCAAGCCAAGAGACCAAATCTTAGTTTAAATTGGAAAACTATTAAAATTATATGAGTAAATCTGGTACCTGTTGAGGTAACCATCGAGTAATCGCTTCTAAACGACGTGAATCATTGACTTATGTATACTTATGTATTATATATAAAATCATAATTCATGTAATGCACTGCGCTTATCAGATTTCATTTTCTTTTACAAAAATTAATGAAGCCATGAGGCGGGTGGCCCCACGCGCGCCCGGGTCACGTTTCAACCATTGTTTTGACCTGACCAAATCGCTAATCCAGCTCGGTGCACACGCGCTTTCACCGACCAATCATAGCTGAGCTCGGCCACGCCCACCCGCCTGTCTCCGCCCATGTCTTCACGCTTCAGGACACAAATATCCAAACTCTCACCTAAAGCCATATACCCACCTTGAATTGCAGAGGACTTCACTGTGGTTCCGCAGGGTCCCGTGACGCCAAAATGACGAACACCAATTAGTCCATAATCACTAAAGATATCTACCATTTGTTATGATGACTTAACTGTTCTGGTCATACAGTATCCAACCGTATTCAAATTCCAACCAATCGGTGCACCGTAATAGCGACGGAACCCAACGTCAGCGTAACTCGGACTTCGCCATTTTTAAAGTAACATTCATGAACGTCCATCTATCCCTCCTCTTCGCTGCGCTGCGCACGATCAGACATGACTTATCTAAGATCAAGGAGTGCCCTGTGTGCAGAGCAGCGCAAGCTAGACGTGCGCCCGCGCAGTGTGAGAAAACTGGAACATTAGAATGTCGCTACATAAATCTAACAACGAATTCATCGGTGCCGTTTCAGAGATAAACGAATGTATTCAATTCTCAAGCTAAATACCTAACTGCACGCAGCCAGTCACCCTTCATTCAAAGTTACAAGGCGAACAAAAAATGGCGATACTAAAGAGTTAAATTAATAGTGAAGTAGTTCTACATGTTGTAATTTTGAAAGGGATCTAACAAAAGAACGCCTTGCGCTTGACATAATCGTGGATTAAATTCCCAACTCTCTAAACTTTCGAGTATTAATTGAAAGGGAGGTATTTATAAAAAAATATATAAATTTTGTCCGGGACCCTTATCTACCACCGTTAATAGATAGAAAGATCGTAAAGTGCTGTATTACACGTTTCGACTTCAATCTGCGAAAGGAAAAGCTTGAAATAAAAGTAAATAGGTCAACAACACAATATTGAATAAGTCACCATATTATATGGCTGGCTAACCCATTCTAACGCAGATGCCATAAAAGAAAAGAGAAAAATGCTTGGACCTAACATAAATTGAAAAAAACTCGATGTATTCATCACATGATAATAGGTACACTCTGAAGCTCTCAAGCACATGTTCGGGAACAATTGACAGCTGACAACTGTCTGATATTGACACACATACAATCAGAATTTCTCAACGGCCTTATACAACATTGCAGGTATAGTATCGCAATATACATAGCGTTTTATCCTGGCAGAACTTACTACTGCTATTAAGCCATGTTATTAAAATATGTTTAACTGACCTTAATAAACGACATTAAGTTACAATCGCCCATGAAAGATATTTCTATTGAACTTTTAAAAACTCGCACTTAAACGAATGGTACTGAGAGATTCGTTACGGTTTTAAATTAAAATAAATTGTTAAAAACTTGGGCACGTAACATTTTGACTGAAAAATCAATTGTTTAACTTAAATATTCCTAAACGTGAATTTAATGTTGGTGACAACTTACCTAGATTTTTGGAGATTTTTTGTCGTACTTTGTACCTAGGAAGGGACTTTTAATTATTTAAGTCAAAAATTAAATGACAATACGAAGGTAGATTGACCCATTCACATTTGAAATCAACCGGTGGATTAAAGTCGATAAACAGACACGCCTTTTCATATATAAATAATTATTATAAACAACTTATGAATGTTAGCATTAGAGCAATTACGGTCAAACCGGAGAGTCGACTCTCGGTCGCGATGTACAACGCTCTTCAAACGCCATTAAAAAGATAATATTATAGAGAAGCATTATGTGGCGGATCCCGGAGCGAAGGTAGCGCGGCTGCGAGCCGGTGTCCGAGTTCTGATGGCTCTCACGAGCCGTGCAGCCTCAGCCGAGTGGCCAATTACCTTCCTGTCATGAGGTCAACGATGGCTTAGATACGGCTTACCCACTGCGCAGCGCGATATCGCAGGTTTGTAAATCCATTTCCTAGTTAATCGACATTTAGTAGTAATTGGACAGTAGTTTTAGTGTCTCTGAATGGGAAAATATTCATAAAAAATACATATTTTATCTTAGACAATTAAGATATAATTTATATATTTATAATTTATTGAAATGTTAAAGCGTATTATAAAAAAACTTACCGCCAAGAACGGATATGCATAGTGCGTAATATAGTCGCCAGCGCTGTATTTTCGAGAGAGGTTTATTTTTATTGTCGATATACACCGCTCACTTCGCGATCATTGTAGACCGATATCTTGCCACTTCATAAACAACTACCTTCTCTTTCTACTTAATTTGTTTTACGTTTATATTATTATCGGTTCGCACGAACATATATTTAACGAGTACATACAAGGCTCGAGGCCCGCTATTCATTGCTAATTCAGTGCCGTGTTGGCGTTACTGTCTGATCTCTGTCGAGACCCACCGAGCATATAAATGGATGTCAACATAAAATTGTAATTTTAATTTACATTAGTTATATTTTCAATGAAGCAGACACCCGAATTAGGAAATGAAACGATCGGTTTTATACAACCTGTCTATTCTCTACTACACGGCAGCATCAAGGGCTTCAATCCATCTAGCCAGGTGCTATCGCATTTCACGGTGATCACGATAAATTGCCCGCGTGCGACAAACGTTGCGGCGGCGCGCCAGGTGACGCAAGTGGGCTCGCAATTCGCACCTCGACTGTGTTTATTATGATCACCTAAGTAAATTGCTGGCGTTTGTTACGAAACTATATTTATTACGTGTAATTAAATTTTATGAATATACTAAAGTGCTAAAGCGTTTAATAATTAGATTTTGTTGATGAGAACCAAATTACTTAGTATATTTAACGCGGTTAGGGATCATACGTAATCAGTGCTATGAAGTGTCTACCTAGTTCTTATCAGTTCGGTCTCTTTATCAGAAAACTAGAGATAAGAATGGAGACTGCTTATGTGGGAAACGAGTCCCTACTGACAGCAGGGTCTCGCCGCACCATCAATATACTCCCGTCAGGTCGATCGAAGGTGTACTCTAACGCGCTAGACATATTTATCTATAAATTACTCTCGATATCGAGTGTATAATTGTTGGTACCTCCATTAATCTCACAATAACTAATGATCTGTGCCGCGGCTTCTATCGAGCGTGTAAGAGGGCACGACGTAATGATAAACAGACGCCTAGGGTCCCCCTTCCCGCACCCCGCGGTAGGGTGCTCGTGATGTAAATAGCGGAGATCACTGCGGAGAGATGGTATCAGTCAAAAACTACATTCAAGTGAGGGGCATAAATAAAACTATCTCCGGTTGCAAAACGGAGTCTGCTTTCAGACTCGCAGGATCATTAGGCGGCTTATACACTTGCAAGTATATGACTATATTTTACGTTACCACTTTTAGACAGCTTTTTTATTTATATTAAGTAGAAAAAGTTCAATCTCATATTGATTGATGATGCCAGCGACTTGGGTCGAATTCAAGAATAATTTGTATTGAAATCTTTTAATGTAAATAGCTAATAGAATTTATATGTAGCATGTATTTGGTACGCAACTCAAGATTGCACATTATCTTAATAATTAATTTGTATGCAGAGATGAATTTTGTAATTCCTGCGAATCACTGTTGGTTCCATATTGTAGTCGCCGGTGTGTTTGCGGCCTACAGCACTCCTCAGGCGCACGACTCGCGCCAGTTTCGTGCGCTGAGCGCAATTACACGTCACGCGGCTCGCATCGCATAATATATTACCGAACAGTTTTTCATTTCTCTACCTCTCCAAGCCTTCTCCCTGTACCCATCTCCCCGCGCGCCCCCGTTTCTCCTGTCTTCCCCCGACGAGCAGCCGTGAGTTGAATTTACTATGTCCATAATTAAGGTAAAAATAAGACACGAAAGTCTGTTGGCTTTTTAAAAGAATCTCCGACAGTAATCGGGTAGTTCGTAATACCACAGGCTTACGAGTCGACGTGACACTTCACTTGTACTTCATTTTAATGGTAATGCTGTAAGTTGAGTTAGTCTCATTATAACGTGTATAAAATTATTTCCAATAAAGTACTGATTACTGATCATGAAAAATGTTTGATGTAACGAGGTAAACCTGTGCCGCGGGGTCGCGGTCGCTAACGAGGCGGTATCATATGGGATAATTTATAAATTAAATATTGTGTTAGACATGTAATCACGTGACAAATGCCGAATGCACACGAACCTGGGCGGGTGTCGACTGATCTGCGTTTAATCGGATATCGTTTGTTAGAAAAATGTTAGATTTTGTGAAGGTTATGTAAGCATACAAATAATCGTCTCGTTACACGGACCTCGGGCCCAGCGTTTGATTAACGTCGACCCGTCATAAACTAGCCGTTAGTTTTAATGGACGTTATTTTATTCCCGACGTTAACGTAAAAGGAGGCCATAAAATGTGTTATAATCTAGTAATTACCACTGTGTGATCGCTGACAATGATGGATGCGCGAGCCTTCCTATAGCGTACCTACTGAATCTTTTAAAAAAAAAACAAACAAAGTGCTTAGTTGGTACACGAGGCCAATTTTGTAATATGCAAAAACTTATGGTCACTCAACAAGAACTCTATCGACCGACTCGCCAAGTCAATGCGAGCGGTATGGCGGGGGAGAGGGCGGCAGGTCAGCGTCAGAGGTCTACAATCTGTCACGGATCCAGACTGTATCCCACTTTGTTAGTTTGTTCTCGACTCCCGCCTGTGATATGCTATAAGGTTTAGAGTTTAGGCACACGGGAATACCGTCAATACTTTTAAAGCTTATAATTATATATGCACCGAAATATTGTGAAAAGTTGACATTTCATGGTCTTGGATACCATTGATTGATATTTCGGATGTCCAAACATAATTATTAAAAAAACTGCCAATTGAGGTATATATTTTAAACTAGATTAACTCTAAAAAAAGTTTCAATTTGACATAATATATTTAATAATAGTGTTACCAATAAGTAAACGCTTTGTTCAACATTGCCGCGAGATATAGGGTCATTATGTGAAAAACAATCACATTAATGTTTTAAACAAATCCAATTCTCACAAATGTCATGCAATGTAGTGATACATGTTACATTTAGTGACACAAATAATGTGTCCAATAAACCTGAACGGTGCGCGGGTAAAGGGTGAGAGGTGAGGGGCGCGGGGCGCGTGGGTGAGCTTTCCAATCTAGCCGAAATCATTGTAACTAGGCCCATTACAGACGACGCGATCTTAAAATTGCTAATTTCAAATTTGTGACTTAAGCAGTCGGCTGCTACAGGTATACCTGTTTGAAAACTATCGATTTAGAAATTGTTACTATGAATTAAGGATTGTCTTAGTATCCTTATAATATCCCTATATTAAATTATCGTTCAACTCTTAATATGTATATATGTAATTTTAAAAGTATTCTGCAGTTTTCCTATCTAATGATCAAGTTATGTGATAAAGAAGAGTTTGTTTTATACATGTATTATAACACCGACGGCCGACCCGCGGCATCTGTGTACGCCCTTAGCGAGTAAATACTAATGTTACGGATTAGCATATTAATGCAACATCACTGCATAGTTATACTAAGTCGTGCGCCACGAACACGGCGGAAAATAAAAATATTTAATAAAATGTCAGACATTATACAGTGTTAACACAACTCAGGTACACATATTGAAATTATATAAGATATTATATGTACATAAACAAAAATTAGTATATTTAACAAACAGGTGTTTAATTTAGGGTGTGATAAAATTAATTTTCTCTCGTTACTTCTCCATTCCTCATTATTATTATGAATAATAGACATAAGTACATAACTATATATATTTTTTACCACATAATGACTATTGGAATGAAATTGATATTATAAATTGATTTCTCTTCGCAAGACAGGGATCGTAGTCACGTATTAAATATAAGTATGTATTAAATTAACGTTATGCATCATAATTGTTCGGTTTGCGTGGAAAAAAATCGCTTGATAGCGATAAAGTCACCCGATAATTCACATTCAACTTTTATTACAATATATTTGCTGTTTCACTGCTTGTATTACGTTTTGTAAATGTTGCGATAAATAAATAAATATTGTCGGGTTAACCGCTTCCTCTTAACTTGTCGCTCACTTATTTCGCAGCCTAGAACATGCCTTATGTAAATTAAAAGTATTGTATCTCAACAAAAAGTTTCAATTACACGGCATGCGGCATTAATTACGTCTGCGAGCGAGAGGCGGCCCGTCCGCGACCGCCAGCCTGCGCGGACCTGTATCACTTCGGTTTACGTTAAAGCGATGCGTGCGTTCACCTTTTAAAACAGATTGATATATAAATTGTCGACCTCCCGCGAGCACGCCGCGGACGTACGGACACAAAATATAATATATTGTGACAAAGAGAACATTCAAGCGTGATTGCTTTTTTTAAATTACTGTCAAGTATCTCCACGGGTGCTGGATGCAGGCAACTTGCGAGATTGAAGTATACACTATGCTATTTTTAGATCTTTTACAACGTAAGTAAGTTGAGCTCAGTTGTAGAAAGCTCTGAACTTCACTCACCTGGCACAGGTTAACGCGACTTATTAAGACATAGGCTGCTCGGAAGGAGCTGAAGGCGAAATTATATTGAAATTAAAATGCTTGTCGTCCTTCAGTTTTACTTACTATCAGGTAACCTGTTAGTAGTTGTTACAAGTAAGACATTTTAAAATAGCTTGAACACCCAAGAACATGTTAATTTGTAATTTTAATACGCGATAAGAGAACTTTCTATAACCAAATATTTAGTCGTCGTTCAAAGTTAAGTCATTAAGCTCCCTGATAACGTTGCGGCCATCGACTGTATCTACGCGCTTATTGTTCAGACATAAAAGTGAGATCGTTTCTTAATTAACATTTACATAATTACCCGAGCTCGTAAATTACTTCAAGTGCAGACCACCTGTGCTCTGGGAGCGTCTGCCCAAACTGGCCGTTCGAGATAAGAGACTCAATACCCGGCTACTGTTTTATACAGATCGATTTTATTGCTTTGTTTAATCAAAGGGATAGCTTTATTAGTCCATACTATGTGTACCAGGCCGCATTCATCTTTTTGATGAAGTGAGTTTATAGACAAGGTCCCACTTTTGAGTAAGTAATATTTGATGTTTTATGACGTAAGAATAAAAGACGAAAGCACGTGGTATTATTCCTGGCAAATTGTATAGGTACAACGTGAGTCATTCCCTTGCACACTAGTTACACCACTCCTTAAACCTAAAAACGTCAATTACGAAGCGGATCAAGCTCCGCCGAGATCGCTGGACGTCCATACACCCGTCTGCGCGTCGTGTGGAGAGGTCGGCGATGGCGAGATAGCCGTGGCCCGTGCATTAGTGTCCCGTTGCGCTCTAATTAGCGCTCCACTACACGGAAGTGGCGGCCACACTCACGCGCCTGCACATGCTCGAAAGGTTTAAATCTACTTAATAAGCTATTTATATTATTTAGAGAAGGATTTATACAAGTCGCGATGCGAGATCGTTATCTTCGGAATGAATATCGTTAAGGAGGTTTACAGTATAAACGCGCTGGCAGCCGTCGATACTATCTTTTGCTGATGTCCTGCAAACAGCATGTGCTCTATATTGTCGCTACATTATACTATCAACTTGGCATCCATCTACTTTAACTTGATTTCTTTAAACGCAAAATATTATATATCACAATTTGAAGGAGAAGGTAGTATCGGAGTAAATTCGCAACGTACAGACGGTAAAATCAACACTTCATTGTAATACAATGCATCTTACGCATGAAAGTTCGGTTGCGTTTAGTAGTTTCTTATTTTATTTTTACTACTGTACCTAGGGCGCATAAAATCTAAAATGAATGAAAAATTGATTATAGATGTACGTAATGTTCACGTCTTTACATAGGTTTCAGGATGTCACGAGGGACTGAAGCGGTACTTGAAGTTCTATTTCTAAACCTTTTTTGTGTAGTCTTGCAAGTAAAGCTATCGGGTGCCGCGAGCATTGTTAATTGTGTAAACAAGTAGAGCAGGTGTAATGCTCTCGTACTTAGAGAGTATGTGTGTGTGGTTTAGTGTGTGCCCGCAGTGTGAAATAATGAGGCGTGCGGTCCTCGATGCGAGATACAGCTTCCATGTCGCACGCGAGCAGACAGGACACGCTCTGACCCCAGATAGCGCGCAGCTCTCCCGAGTGCTCGCGTGCTTGCCACTACTTAGCGCCCGGCTGTTGCGAAGCTTCAGGGAACGGCATCTATCTCTGAATCAATTTCCAACATGATTCTCTCTCCATTGTGATATTTGATATCTCTTAAATAACAGATGCACTAGTGCTAACAAATTTTCCAGAGTTCTTAATGCATAAATTCACTATACGAAATCAAGCAGTAGTCAAATAACGTGATTAGTCTAACACTAAACAGTAAACTTTTGTTGTCGTAAATTGAAAAGCATCTTATTAATATTACAGTGCACATGCTACAGCTTTTTACACTATTATATAGCATATAAATCACATTTTTTCTATTTATTATGAACTCTAATCGATTTAGACGTCCACTTGTTCATCTGAAATGGAGTCAGCGACATCCAGCCGCGCGAGCAACACACCACACATCCATTGCTATTCACGACAATTACCGCGCTCTCGTGATCTCATAAACAACGCAATGTAATGTAATACGGAACAAAGTCGAATGGTAATTGATATCGCGTGTTATCCCTTTTAAAAGCTTGGGGCTGTTTATTGTAGTTGCGCCGTGAATGCGTTCGTGCGGGCGAAGTTTTTTAACGTGTCAGCTGCGCAAGTGGAGGCGCATTGTGCGCGCTCGCAACAACGGATTAACAACTATTCTAATACAATTTTATTATCCTTCCACTTCGCCATACGGTGTTTTTTAGGTCATATCATTGATATAACGTGTAGGGTTGGCACTATTCAGTGAATTATGTGTTAGTTTGTTTAGTGAAGATAAATTTTATAATAAATACCAAATTATCAAAAAATGTGAAAGTCAGTATACAAACAAAACCATTTATTAAACAATAAATGCAAGTATATATTTTTTTATAATGACGATTAAAAGTATTCTTGAAAGGACAACAAAAATTGTGTTTTTGTTAGTGACGAACATTTTCAGACGAACTTAATATTAGCCATTCCTATGCTGGATACTTAATGATAGCAATATAAATTTTTATATTCCTCCCACTGTTAACTACTCAACAAAAGCCATTACTAAATATTATTAACATTACAATAACCGAAACAAGTCCAAGTTTGGACACTATTTCATAAGATTATTAGTACAAACTCAGTTTTACTTAAAACAAGTTATATTATTCTGAAAATAATTTAAGAACTACGAGAGGCATGAAAATGCCATACAGCACAATAAACAACGATTTAAAATTAAGATTTATTTTATTGAAGTGGGAGCCCTACATGATTTGTTGCAGGCACGCTGATCGTTGCCCCTCGCTTAATTTATCTCTTTTATTCATTACAATATTGTTATTATTGTAAGTCTGTGCGCGACCGTTCCCGCCCTTCGCCGCGCCCCTCCCCTCGGCCGCCGCAAACCGTGAAATCGCATCAAGTCGATAGCTTATACAGAGATTACAGTGGAACGATCGCGATTTATCGCTGATGTGCTACCGTTATTTACTCGATCGTGACTAATACGATTTTAATGAATTTCCTATAAATTGTTGATGTTATTCTAATGTTAAAGTTTAATAGGCTATGAATATAATTAATCGTATTTTTGTAGAGTATATTAAAGTGATATAAAACCGTCAAAACAAGTCTAAAATAGCATTAATGTGGGCGGCACAAGATAATGTGATGTAGAGTACAGTTTGTAACGATGCTCCAATTTAACGCTTTTTACAGATAATATAAGATAAATTTATGCCGTAATTAAACTTTAATAGATTACTTACTTGCA
>JAOSYY010000007.1:96914-113368 GCA_025727935.1 Hebomoia glaucippe
TCACCCCTCTACAGTCAACCCCTATTATTATGTGGCAAAACGACGTTTGCGGGGTCAGCTAGTATATATATATATATATAATATATATCTGCAGCTAAAATAATTAATACCTTTTATTAAGAAATCGAATATAAAATGTGCGAAACTTTAAACGTTTATTCCCACATATTGTTGTTTTTGAGTCTCATATTTTCAATTTTATGTGTATGACGACGTAAATATATGCGTGTCACGTAACGAAATGTGTACATACCACTTTGGGTCGGAAGGGCGGACGCAAACGCCGCGAGGCAAGCGCCTCCCAGTCCATGTCACGGAAGAACGAGTGTGCGCGGATACCCGCCTCACCCCCAACGACGCCCAACCGACGAGCAGGGTTTTTCGTCATGAACCCTACAACACCATTATATAACATCAGCGCCGGCAAGTACAAACATTAGCTGAAACAATTGGTATTTATATAATTTCTAATTATGCTACGCAATGCTCTTTCAAGCTAGTTATATGAAGTCTTATGATAATTAATCTTATAAATATAACAACCAAAGCATTTTGGTATTTTAAGGGCCAGCTGTAAACATTTTAAAAGTAGGAAGCCTTACAGAGCACCGAATTTGTAAAAAGTATTTTCTTGAAAGTATCTAACTTGTATGGCATAGTTGTAGGTATGATCTGATGGTGACGGATATACAATAGTAATACATAGTACAGTAAGTCACCCCTGAGTATAGAGACCGCGTCCCTCGAGAGCCAGACGGGGTAGAGCACGTCCTCGTGTAAGATGCACTCAAACAGGTCGTCTTCATTGTCCGCCTCGAAGGGCGGCTGGCCCGCAAGCATTTCATACAGCAACACGCCCAGTGCCCACCAATCCACTGACGGACCGTACTCTAGTTCTTGCAAAATCTGCCACATAACGCACTCTCTCAATGCATATACGTTAAAATAATCGTTACATAAATATAAAATGAAAACAAAGCAATCTTATTGACATCTTCCCAAAATTTTCGCTTACATTTTTCCCATATTATGTCTAAAAATAGGTGTTTGAAGACAAGACAGAAGATCTATATATATCTACTTATTGTTATTAAAATAAATACAAAATATTTTCTAAAATTATTACAATAACTCACTTCAGGCGCAATATAATCAGGTGTTCCGCAGAAAGTCGTAGTGGTCACACCATCTGAAATTGAAAAAGGAACATTAGAATATTATACTATTGATCTCCTGTTATCATGTCAGAAAAGGCTGACAACACTTTTGACTTAATCTTGTTTATAATATATTAAATAATAGAATTGGCACTAAGAAGAAACGAAAAAACGTGGCTGGGTGATAGTTAAATTGTTATACAATAAACGGTGATAAGTTTACAAACCGATAATGCCCTCCTTGCACATGCCGAAGTCAGCCAGCTTGCAGTGTCCCTCGCTGTCTAGCAAGATATTATCTAACTTGAGATCGCGGTAGATGACTCCGTTTGAGTGCAGGAACTGCAGTGCGAGCGTCACTTCCGCTGCATAGAACCTGCATATTCCACACATTAACTATATATATTTAGCTAACGCTTTACGAGCTCGTACACCAAATTAACAAAAAAAGCTATTAAACTGATAGACATTGAAGTTATAGACATTTAAGATGTTTTGGATTCGAAACCCTTGTTTATCGGTCTTCAAAAAAAAGTCGAGGTCGTTTGTATTTTTCCCGATTTGTACACATCAATCATCTAACGAAATTAAATTGCCCATAATTTCAGTTTGCACTGTTCTATCACGAGGTGCATAAATCCAAAGACAATCCTGTTGATGTCTCAGTTGGCGTTATTTTCATACAACTTATGTCGTCAAATTCGAGATTTTGTTGAGAAAACAAGTACATAATTGCACTACGGACCTGGCCCGCGGTTCGTCGAACTTTCTCGCGCGTTGGATCTGGAACATGAGATCACCGCCGTCCACGTACTCCATAACAAAGAAGAGTCGCTCGGGCGTCTGGAAGGCACAGTAGAGCGCGGTCAAAAACGGGTGCCGGGCAGCCAGCGCCAGAACACGCCGCTCAGTCAGAGTGCACTCAACATCATCGTCTTGGATGATTACGTCCTTCTTCAATACCTTTACTGCGTACACCTGCATAACGACACAATTATTAACTTAAATACAACACCAAAGAATGTCTAGATATTTGACATTCACCAAAACAAAATGTCCATTGAGCCCCATTATTCGCAACTACGATCTCCAAGCCATAAAAAGAATTATACAAAGCTAATCCATAGCGTATCACATCCCCTTAGTCACAACCGCATACCAGATCTATGTCATACCCTCTATACAAACCTCATCGGGCTCCTTCTCAGCTTAGCCAACCTTGTTTGAGAATCCCATCCAAGATCCGCCTCCCACTATATCTCACTCTATACCAACCTCATCAGTTCCCTTTTTCTCGGCCAGCATCACTTTGCCGAAGGAACCCTTTCCAAGCACCTTGATAAAGTGGAAGTCGTCCAGCGACAAATTAGGGCCGCCCTCTCCTCTGCCGGCGCCCTCCAGCCCTGTAACAGCACACCCCGGCCCAAATCACACACCAACACCACATTATCCAATACTGCGTTACTCTTGCTCTGTCGAAGCAAATATGTTTAGAGCATCTCCCAAAATACTGCATAAATATCCTATATTGTAATTATGATACACAAAAAACATTAAATGATCGTGTCTCGTGTGTGATAACTGATTAAACATCCTTATAATAACAAAATTATTTTAATAGCTCGTACAATTAAACGAAAAAGCAACATAAAATAAAAATAAAAAAACCTTGCTTAAACCCGAATATATCTTCGAGTTCGTCCCAGGGCGACCGGAGCGCCGCTGGCGGTTCCAGTGCACCTACACAAGACACACGAAGCTAACATTCGCAAGACAACAGGTAAACAAATCAAACTTGTTAATAATAACGCTGATTAAACGGCACCTTATATATCTTGACTTATATGCTGAAGCTTTCTCTGATATTGGCAATCACTTCAATATAAGGAATCAAATACATAAATTTAAAAAAAATCTTGTTAACGTATTTTACGAACTAATATTTGTTTTTATTATTATATGTTTGTTTTATAATACGAAATCATTATATGCAATTAGTTTGGTGAAAAATTAAAACTAGTAAAATAATACTGATACAAAATAAATAGCAACGTCCCGACACCATAAAGCACCCACAACCCGTATTATCTATATTTGCGTGAACCTTGGTAACTAGTGAATATGTCGCGGAGCTCCTCCCACTGCGGGCCCCACAGCCTCTGCCCCTCGTCCGACTCTACATTAACTATGAAACAAACACAAACATGCAAACAAACAAAACTGTTTCCCTTATACATTCACTGTGATGCGGAACAACATTGAACCTCAATTTGATTATTTTTACAATGCAATAATATACTAAGAAATCAAAAACATTTAGTAAGAGTAAAAAAAATTTGTGTAGAAATGTTGACAAAATTGTTGTTAAATGGAATTTGTCTGTACCTTCATCATGCTGCCTGTCCGCCCGACCTTCGTCGGCCAGGAAGTCTGGCGCGCCCTCGAGCATTGGCGTGTTTAAATACTGTTAACAAGAAACTATTTCAACTACTCTCACTTACAGCTGGTGCGTATCCGATGATTATGACAAGGTCTGTGTAGCATCAGTTATTTAATGTGTTACAAAAGTTCTCCTCTCTATTTTTATTGAGACTCGTGTATACACATAAAAAAACTTTGAAGTGTCTATTAGTAATTTCGAAATGATAGCCTTTTCTAAATGTATATAAAAATATATACTTAAAACAGAAACAATTAATAAGTGGTGGCTGGACCGATTTTGAATGAACTTCCATTGAAATAGCTTATGTCATAAACATTAACTTAAGATTACTTTTATTTCTTCAACATTACCATTAGTTCTACAAATTGTTTATATATACAATTAACGAAATCGCGGTGGATTGCCAGTAAATTAAGTATGATGGAAACTCGATACGACTAAAGAGCCTTAAGTTTGTACCTTGGAAGCCCTGGGGCGCTGATTCTTGTCCGGCGTGATGCCCATCTCGCTGAGCAAGGCGCCCATCGCCTTCGTATTGATGCCGCAATTGTTTGCGACATTCTTCTGGCATCGCTTGTGTACATTGATCGAGCACACTGCAACATATCGATTATTAGTTTATTATTTTACAAACGAAAGCAAGCAATTAATCTTTTTTATTTTCTTTCTTTCTAATCGAACTAAAAACTAGGTACTAAACTGATGCGTATTCCCTTGAACCACACGGGAGCTAGTAAATATATATATTTCATATATATGTATGTATTAATTAATTTATGTATGTATGTGTGCGTGCGTGTGCGTGCGTGTGCGCGCGTGTGTGTGCGTGTGTAAATTGTCAACTTTAAATGAAAAGCCGATCGTAATTCCCAACTGTACTCTCGAGAAATACACTGGAATCGCTGTATGGCGTACTGCTCAAAACAAATCCCCAATGCAATACAATAAACCATGGATTATTGAATATCATTATATATTATCGAATTTCATACAGCAACTGAAACTGAAAAGTAAAACTGAAAACCTTCGCACTGCAGGCCTTGCTTGATGAGTCCATAGAGCAGGGAGCCGCAGTGGTCGCAGAACGTGAACCGCTTGTACGAGTGCACTACGAAACGATGCGGCACGTTGACGCTGAACCGCTGTCCGCCCGACACGCTCTGCTGCTCACACATACAAATAAACAGTAAATACATAGCAATTTGCCCTACCGACTCAGTATCAGACATCACGCAAACTACAAATTTTTATTGAAAGATTCCCTAATAAATATTATATGCCCGTTTAGTATTTACAATTAATTTAGAGACTAATAATTTAAGGTCTCAGTACATAAAAAAATTCAAAATATTTAGTAATAATTGAGGTAATAATTCAGTAAATTTTTAATTCTGGAGAGAATAACTGAACACGTTAATCAGTATGAACAAGAATAGAAATCTTTAGAATGTTTGAAATAAAATATGAAATTTACGAATGTCTGTAAATGATAGATATAAAACAAGAGAAGTCATGACATTTAGTTTTCCGAGTTAAGGCCTTCCGAAGAAAGAGAAAAATCTCCAGAAAACATGTCAAGCTTGTATTTTAAATAAATCACTAATATCAATATAATTTTCTCGCCAGAGCACCGGTTTCGAATCCCGGTCGGAACGCAGTTGTATTTAAAAATATGTAATCTGTGTTCTGTTCCAGATCTAATGATCTTGGAGGTGTCCATGGGCGACAGAAATCGCTTAATATAAGTGAATTGTATGCTCGTTTGCCTTCCTATAAAAAACAACAATACGAAGTAACATCTCACCTCTTCTCTCATACCGGGGCACTTGGTAACAATGGATGAGTGGCAGCGTTTGTGAACCACACATGTGCATACTGAGGATCAAACAATACAACTTCACTCTCTGCTCTATGTAAGATATTATCATATAAATATATAGTGATCAGGCTGACTGGCAACTTACCTTGACATTGATAGCCCTGTTTTCCGAGACCCCTGTACAGAGATAAAAATACCCGGATTTAATATTTCCATTTTTATAATGACTAAAATATCATGTATTATGTAATAAAAAAGAAGACAGCTCCAAAAGTAAAATGAGCTAAAACACCTCCAACAGGAGTTATCTTAAATGACCATGATTTAGCTGTTTTCCAACACTTACCAAATGAATTCTCGGCAGTGCGAGCAGAATGTAGGTTGTCGCAGGAAAGTGGCCATGAACTTGTGCCCATTGACCTGGTGCACACGTCTACGTAAAGCCCCACGTCGCCTAGCGAACCCCGCGCCCTCTTTGAACTCGCGTCGTGGGCCACTGGATGCAGCAACTGAATCATGATATTTCCAATTATGTTCCACGTTACCAATGATACATATCTTTAATTATTTCAAAATAAAGTGGAAGGTTCAGTTTACTATGATTATGAGGCTCTTGGATACCAATAACACCAGAAATCTTGAGACGAGTCACAAACCTTAAAAGAACATATTCATAGGATTTTTCTTCAAGGTAACATTTCGGTTTGGAAAAACAGACAGTTGGCTTGTTTCACAGACTGATTGTATGAGGTTAAAAATACCTAAGGTATTGTTTCCTTTACATTCCATCACAGACATTTGCCCTTACTTAACAACTCTTTAAAATAAGCATTTATGGAATTTTAAGGCAAGTAGTCTGTAAAGAGGGTTTAGATAGAGGTTAAGGTTTCATTACAAATGAAATACTTCAGGTACATGTGATATAGGTTATAAAACAGGTCAATGTCTCTACACAATTTCAAAGGAAGGCCAAATAGTAAACCATTACTGCATCATTGTTGCAGTTTACTACAAGTAGCTAAAACTGATTAGTCCGTGCTAGTGGTGAGAGCAATACATAACAAAAACTTAATTATCCAATCATAATTGGACTAGATGATGACAATGACAATCCTAATCCGAGATTTTTGATAAAACTTTTCAACCCATAAATATTTGTTGCAGCACATGTTATACAATAACAACAAATTAGAGACACCTCAATGTTATATTACAGTCAATCGTCATTTCAAGACGCAAAGATATTGTTATTTTAAATTTCTCATAAACATTTCATTTAGCTCGAATGTCCAATACAATATGACATGTAAACCTATAACCAATATTCATAAAGAACATATAAAGTTACCTTGTGCATTCCATTTCAGATCTATTTTTAGATGGATTTTTCCCTGCGGTTCTAGATCCACCTAAGCAAAAGAATTATTATATTAATTAACATTCAAAATAAATAACAATAATTTAGATTAACTATTGCAAATATATATGAAAAATACAGTATAGGTTGGTCTGATTAAAACTGATTATGGCAGAAATATCATTATTATTTATTGAAAACCATTAATATATAGTATCTATTTTCAGTAAATAAAATTTCTACTAAAAGTATATAATAATAATATACATAAAATAAAAAACCTAATTGAGAAATCAAATATATGAAAGAATATACAAAATATTTACTTTTTTCGCACATGTGAAACTACTCTTAAAAGTTTGCATTATATGTAATACATATGATTAACTTGTCCTTGATCTAAACTGATAAATGTGACAAAATTATGATCGGAAGATTATTTTTGGAAATATGGAAAGACAATGTTTATTCTGGGCCGAGTCACTGGATGAAAACAGGATGCAGTCAAGATTTGTGTCACCTTATGCTCATTCCTCTCTCATTATTTTATATTTTTGCTTTGAATTTGACAACAGATATTTCTTAAAACTACACATTATAACTAAACTGTTAAAATATGATAATATATTTAAAAATTTCTTGCCACAAGTACTTAGAAAACACTGTAATTGTAACAACGAAAACAGTAATCTTAAAAATGTGAATCTCTTCTATTATTACTCCTATATCTATATAATCTATATATTTGATATAGGAGTGATTCATTAAAAAAACATGTAAACAAAAGCAAACATGCTTATCTATCAAAACAAACAAAATAAAAACTTCTTTTATGTAGGCAGTTGCTTATCTCTAAGATTGATTACACAATTTTTCATTATTAGATGCAATTTATGTTTGAAAACATTTAGTTATATCTTACCCAGAAGTCTGTGGCATCTTTTTCCCGGTGCATGAGATCTTCAAATGGAATTGTGCAGTTTGCAACAAAATCATCTGGAGGTATTGCAGCATCGTGGAAAACTGTGATACCCAAACTACAAGAAAAAATATTTTTTTTGTGCTGAGCATACAAGATAATTAATCTATACCAATTAATTAAATTGATTGTAATAATAAAATAGGTTTTTCTAAATGCATATAAAGGCATAAATAGAACTTGTAACAGAAATACATTTCATAAAAATTTTATGAATCAGTGTGTTTTTCTTCCAACCAATCTCTGAGATAGCTGAAGCAAGTTTGATGGAAGGTTCACTAGTTAATAACCAATGCTTAAACATATAACATAGGCTACTTTCATTTAAGAAAAATATAGTATTCCACACCAACACGTAAAAAGACCTAAAAATCTGTTAATCAATTTTTGAAGAAAATATTTTAATTTGTGAAGTTTCTGCCAATGCTACAAAAAATTAAACAAAAGTAAAGTGATCGTAACTGCGGCGCATCGCTACTTGTCAAATAAATTAGATCACGTTAGTAAAAATTGCGAAAATTAAAGAATAATCAGCAAGTTAAATTATTGATTTTAGTATTTTTGATAAATATATATTTATCAAAAACAATTGGTGATCAGCAATATACATACTTAGTTGCATTCTGAACTTCTTGTATAAATGTCTCATTCCAAACAGGGTCAAATGTTTTTGGTTTCGTACTGGAGCGATCTAAATGGTGTTCATCGGCGTCGATCGACACGTAAGGGTCTATTGGCTGATCGTCTGCAATGATATCACGTATTTACTAATAACACCAACACCCATCACAAATATAAAAGTTAACAAGAGAAAAAATTCGTCGAATTCAAGATGCAAAAATATCGATGATGACCCATTTTAACTATACTCACAGTGTATGGTGAACTCACCAGGCTTCCCGAAGGTCATGTTGTGCCTTTTCTGAAAATCCGTAGGTCTGAGGCCCGTAGCCTCGCACACCTTAACGCGCACCGTTCCACTGAACATGGTGGCGGTGACGAACGAACCCTTACCCCAAGACCGTACCACCACACTTTACTTCCACATTAAAAATCCAATAAGAATCATTGAAGGTGCTTCATTATTTTAAAAGAAACAGAGATTTGACAGCAGTAGGATCCGCCATGGATGGATAGATTTAGTTTCTCTATGAACGTATGGATTCCCGATTTTATTCCTAATAAAAAAAAACCTTTGTTTCTGGCTGTTGGGGTTGCAATATGTAGAGTCATATTGCGTTTGATAATTTACTACAATATGCAAATTACATTTGAAATGCTGAGATATCTCAGTTTTAAATTATTTTCAATAAGTTACAATAACATATTAATATGACATTTGAATTTTTGAAAAATTATTTAAAAAGATTTTATAAATCTGAATTGTCATAAAATTACTTTAAACTATAATTATTATTCGTATTTTTAGGGTATTATTAAGAGTTACTTTAAGCTAACTAGTTACAAAAAATCAAGCAGTGATAGGTGTTAAAATAAACATAATTAAGAAATATTTATGAAATTATTGAATAATGACGTGAGAATAGGGTACGACGTCTCTAGAAACATAGTTTCTATAAATCAATTAAATTAATTATACATTATGAAAATAAATCTCACAAAATTATTTTTAAGTAAATAAGGATGATTAATTTTTTTGGTCTATACTGTAATATTCCCCGTTTATACTTAATTTTTAGAAAAAGTCTTTTTGAAGTTATATAAAATAAGCTGAAAGTAAACTTAACTAAATTTAAATAAAAACCATACTAAGTACTTATCCCATTTTTTTTTGGAAGCAACAGCATATATCCTTGGAGCTACTTTTACCTAATATTAAAGAGCAACATCGTATTATCAGTGTCAATATAACATTATGTCAAGTCTCGTTGACTGTTTAATGCAACTTGAAAGTATATTTTCAATTTAGTTTGTTGTGTCATGTCTGGTTCATAATTCATATAATTTAAATTGTAGCACAAAAAAATAATTTATAAGAGGCCATACGGTAAAATTAAATGAAGTAAAGTTTAAGGTGATGCTTATTTTGTGGCAATAATTAGAAATGGGTTTCCTAACAATTTTAAAGAAGCTACGTCAGAAAGAAAAAGAAATGAGAATACTTATGTTGTATCCTTTAAAATTTTGCGACTGAATGTTACGATTTTTGTAATTATCAATTAACTTTTAGTTGATAATTTCAATATATATGTTATAATACGTAGATTTATGTTAGAAAGATCTTTATATTTAATTCATTTCTTACAAAACTACTTCAGAGGTTTAGATAATGCCGGCAAAACTACCATACTCAAACGTTTTAACGGTGAACCTATTGACACCATATCTCCTACTTTAGGTTTTAATATAAAGACTTTAGAGCATAAAGGATATAAGTTGAACATTTGGGATGTAGGAGGACAAAAATCTCTAAGGTAACTAATGACCTACATGAAATGTGTGCAATAATTGTTTAAATGCATTTGTTTGGGTAACTACATGTGCAATGACAACTTATGAGTTTTATGATTAAGGTCATACTGGAAGAATTACTTTGAGAGTACAGATGGTGTAGCATGGGTGGTGGACAGTGCTGATCCTCGGCGGCTTGCCGACTGTGCTAAGGAGTTACACTCTCTTCTAAGAGAGGAACGGCTAGCTGGAGCTACACTGCTTGTTTTAGCTAACAAATCAGACCTACCTGGAGCACTCTCATTGCAGGAAATTAGAGAGGTATTATAATTCCACATAAAACTATATGTCCATGTAACATTTACTGACTATCATTATTAAATTTCAGGCTTTAGATTTGGATAATATTAAGAGTCATCATTGGCGTATAGTAAGATGCTCGGCTGTTACTGGAGAGAATCTACTTGAAGGCATGGACTGGATGCTGGATGATATTGCTTCTAGGATATTTACTCTTGACTAGCTTATTTTAATTATATATACTTCCTGTGTAAACATTATCTATATATAAACCTGACTTATTTATTTTAATTTAGGATTAAGGTATATGTAACACCAGTTTAACAGTTTCCTAGATGTGTACATCACAGGAATCTCACTACATAAATGTGGTACTATGATATAATTAGAAAGATCATATTGAGTTATATGATCTAAATTTTCATGGCTTCTAACACAATTATTAATGATTACAGCTTTTAATAAAATGAAATATTTGTTTACTTTTTAAAATTAAACAGTTTTTGATTTTTATTGATCCAATGTCACTTAATACAAAATACCTTAAAACTACTTTGTTATATTACACTATGTAACACAGATTAAGGCCGAATGATAGATCTTGTACTGCTTGTATAAGTTTTGTTATAATCTTTAATGTCTTATAAAAAAGATATATGTTGTTAAATATTAAGTTATATAAAATAAATCTTTTGATTTTTTAAAAAAACTTAATTTTAACTACTTAGAATTCTTTCAAATTAGATACTAATTTCATTGAATTTATTTTTACCATGGTATAGTTTGAATAATATTTGACTAAATGTGTTTCTAAACAAAATGGGTCACAGTCAACTAAAACAAATGTAATTTAAAGATTAAAGTCCTAAGTTCACCTAATCAGAACATGAATACCATAAAGCATTGCAAGCATAGCATTTTTTCACAAACAGAATAAAACTGAACAATTTCATAAACAGGTATACAATTAATCATTCAGCCTTGATGCTACATCTAGGAATGGTCTAAATTGGAAATTTCAGACTTTTCTTCATTTTCATTCATATCAGTGTGACTCTCTTCTGGTTCTTCAATGTTCTCTTTTTCCTCTGGTTTTGGTTCTGTTTGCTCGGTACTGACATCCATTTTACTGTCATCTATTTCTGTTGTTAAAAAAATAAAACATCATTTACAAATAAATAATTTCTTCAAACCAATAGAGAGATACCGATAAAAACCTTAGACAGTAAGATTTTATATTACCTAGTCATAAGGCATAGATAAATGTAATCAAATTAACACTAAACACCTAATTATTCAATCAATTAAATATCATTTTGCATATTGTAAAATGTGTTTATATTAATTTGTAATTGAATAATATTTATATTTCATTAGTACAATAACTGAGTTTGTTACTTTTCATATAAAAATTAGTGGCTTATTAATTTTTTATTTTTACTAAATGTTAATGATTTTATTTAAATAGATTTAAGTACAGATTAAGTAGGTAAGAACCATAGTTAATAATAAACTCTAATTACCTTTTCCTTGCTGCGGCTGCTTTTCCTCATGATGATCATCACCATCACTGTCTTCTTTAACATCTGCATCCATTGCAAACTTATCTCGCTTCTTGTTGCCATTCTCAACCTGAAGATGTTTACATATTCAAATTAATATTAAGTAAAAAGTGGCTATTTCTGTTGCCTAGAACAAATATGACATATCTTTTATTACTGGCATACCCTGCATAAGGCAAAGATTTATGCACCATGATTCCAAGTGATCTATACCTGTTCATTTTCAATAATCTCTGGTGTATTGTTGGGTTCAGGATTGTTCTCCTTAGCTCCCGGAGGCTTTTGACGTAGACATCTCTGCTCTATTTTCTGCAGTTGTTCTTCCAATTCTTGACGTTTTTTAGACATGCATTCTGTAAACAAATTTTTTAATCATTAAAAAATCTTCTATATTTATATGATAAATCATACCCACACATTAGAATTACTTAATATTAAAATTAATCATTAAAAAGGGCTTATTTGGGTGATCAAGATTCTAAGGTGACTACTATATCACAAACAATTGGGCAAACAAAGGTTTTTCATATTTAACTAATAAGTGTTTAAAATTTTGTGATTTTTCACCACTGCTACATGAATACAAAATAAAACCTATATAAAGAATTCAAGTCATTATATGTGCACCATAAAAGGAATGTGTTTTCAATATTTCAATATTTTCAAATAAAACATATCTATGGTAATAAAATTATATACATATATTTACTCACTGCGGTACATAGGACCATATTTAGCTGTAAACAGTAACAAAATTGTAACAATAATAGTTTCAGTTGTGGACAGTTACTGGTGTTAATCCAACATACCTCCTCATTAGAAGTTCAAGAGAAACTTTAAAATTAAATTAAATTGCAGCAACATACTTACTCTCACATTTACTTAAGTTTTGATGTAAATTTATACACTTACTTTCATGGTACCGTCTACTTGAAGTTAATTTTTCCTGTGCCTTTTCTGACATTTTTTTAGGCAGCCAGTAAATATGAGGTTTTGCTTTAGTTAGTATAAAGTTGCCTAAGTGGCGCTGCGACTCCTCCCACTTTTCAAACTCCTGTACCCGTGCCATTTTAGCTTCTAATGCTTTAATGGTAGCTTTTTTAAGTTCTCTTTCGGCAAATAATACTCTACGCTCCTTTAATTCCCTTTCTTTTTCTAACCGAGCCTGTTCTTCTATTTTCCTCTCTACTTGTGCCTTTTTCTCTTCCTTAAAAAATGACACATTTAGTACTTTGGATTTCATTAATATCATCACAATAGACAGGTATGCATAAATAATTAAAAACAAAAATAATAAAAGTAATATTTACTTTAGTCTGTAACACAATCTCTTCTTGTTTAAATTTCTGTAGTGTACCAAGCAGTGATCCAAATATTCTTCTATTCCTAGTTCTGGCTTGTTCATCGTCCCCCTGAGCTCTCAGTACGGCAGCCCTAGTTGGGAGCTCGCGACAAACGGCTGACGACACTCGGGACCGCTTGGGACCAGTTGAATCTTCTTCTCCATCACTATCATTTGTTTTTGCGGAAATTCTATTAACACAATATTGGAATGTGTAATATTGTAAATAAGATTCCCCAGTAAAGAAGCGAATCTGGATACACATACCTGCTGAAAACAGTTTTGGTTTCGTGTTTACGTTTAAGAAATTGATCATCATTTTTATTAGATTCTATATATATGTTGCGGCCTCCTTGTCTAGAACCTCCTCTCGAATGATCACCAGAAGAATTATACCTGTAAACAAACATAGTAACACTGCTTTTAATAAGTAGTAATATTTAAACTAACGATGAAGCGATAACAACTAACCTATCATTAGAAAATCGACTCGACGTTTGCACTATTTTCTTGATATTTTCATCTATTTTATACAAACTACTTCTTTCACTTTCTAGCTGCGTACGTAAAGAACTAAATGATAAAGCCACTTCTGTTCCCATATTTTTAAAAGTTATTTATTCTAATGCATTCGCTAACTATAAGTCACAATTAAGTTCCCAAGCAAATTAATGTCTTGACATTTGACATTTATAGTAAGCATAAGACTTCAGTTTTTTTTAGTTTACAGTATTGCTTCGGATACATGCTATTTAGTTAGAATTATAGGATAAATAATTCCATATAAAAAATCTTTATATTTTCCGCTATCTTCAAATATAAATAATAAAAATGTTTGGGCAATATCTGTTTCAAACTTAATATTCTGGATATTTTTTTATTTTGTTTAACAACTCAAAGTAGTTGCAATGAAAGATATACCTGTTATGCACTTAAATCGCAGAAACCGACAGGAAATGTCAGTCTTTTATTCAAAATTATTTTTTTAAATTGATACTTCAAAAAAGAAACAAAGTACAAAGGCTTGAACTTAAAATTAGTTTGTTACAGTAAGTTATAAAAAAAGCTGGAGACATTATATTTATTACTTTGTGAAACATTTCAACTATTTTAAGAAACAATCTTAAAAATTTCAAAGTAGAGCTGTTGAATACTTCTTAATGCCAAAATTAGTTATGTTCTAATTTTGGTGGATACTACCTACTGATGAATGAAAATTCAATCAAGACATATGACTGCCATAAAAATTGCAATTCAGTCAGTCAGTGTTGTTGCACACGTACCTTTTGTTTTCAGCATTTACTCAATAAATCAGTCCATCATTAGCCACAGACAGCGTATAGCTATTTATAATGCGTGGGTGAAATTATTCAGAAATTATATTCACCTAGGTTCTTTACTAGCGTTATACTATTTTTACTTATGTATATTGGCTGCAGTTGAATACAGCTTATAGATACAAGCGTACAATGTTGGAGATAAAGTGAAATAAACCAACGATATATCTATACATTTAAATATATTTACTTGCTTATTAAACTAATCTAACTAACTATACTGATAATTGTAAATATAGTTCGTGAAATACGAGTATGCATAGGTATCAAGGGTGGATATTTTTTTTAGGTTTGAGGTACAGAATAAATCTCATTGGGCTATCGTTTCTTAGTAATATTTTTAATCTTTATGTGTTTTTAACATAAAGGAATACGATCATAAAATTCTTAATATTAAAATCAAATATTAAAGAAATCTAAGTACAGGAATTAATCGTTGCCGTCGAACTTTATGAATTTGAAAAGAAATTCTTTTATTAATTACGTAAATAAAGTCCATTCAATCATGCGTACATCCTTATTTTTGTATGAGGTAAAAAAGCAATTAGCTGAAATGTCCTCGCGGCTAAATCCGTTCGTCGTCGGCGGCCGAGCGTTCAGCCGTGCTATGAAAAATGGCTGACGTGTAACGTGCCGCACAGTTAAGTAACATCATGCACAGAAGCGCCTACCAATTCTAATAAATAAAATTATTGTCCTCTTACAAGTGATTAAAATAGGACCTTCTTTCAATCATTATAAAAATTATTTTTATACGATCTTAAAGTAATTGGTTGGGTAAATAAATGTTTAAAAAATTACATTACGTAAATATTTGCTAAGAATAAGCATATATCTCGTTTTCATATCGCATTATAAGACTTAATATAATAATTTTGAGACTAATATTCTAGCTTTATATGGGAATTTTGTAAAATATTTTTATGGATATTTCTACCGTATTTAAAATAAAAAAATACCCGTAACAAAAATATTTTTATGTACAAGTGTACTCAAGTTGTTTGTATATAATTCCTGGATACATTTTTGTCGTTCCTCCTCTCACATCTCGTCTCCCTTCGTCACGGTCTTCATGTTATTGATATCCTCCTGCGACTCTTGACGGATAGACCGCTTCGCTTTCACGTAACTATAGTTAAAATAATTAGCATTTTTATGTTTAATGCAATTATCTATTTTAATAAATACTTACCGAGGGCAATAAAAGGCTCTTCCGTAATATTAATAACGACGATAAATTAATTGCTTATTTAAGGTAAGTAAAATAATACACACACAATAAAATTAACCCTAGTATTTTTAGTGTGTTTATAAATAAACTAAACTTCAGTTACAACCTAAAATGCAAACTAGAATAAATAGCCCCAGATATCTACATTTAAATTTCTCACTAGTTTACCCAAAAGAGTGAGTGATTACTTATAAATAACATTGTGAAGAGGTTATATAAAGTTTTTACATACATAACACAGGATAGCTGTTTTATAAATATGAGCTAGTGCGGCGTTACTTACTCTTAGATCAGTTATGTATCGTATTAATAATACTCCGTGGCAAAAATATTAGATATCTATACCAAATAAATAATTAGTGACTGGCAACACCAGACAGTAACACTATTTACACTTCAATTAATCTTAACTACCTTGAACTAACATCAGTTATGACCACAATAAACCCGATTCGTCCCATCTCCCATTAAAATCCGACAATTTATCAAACAGTCGTGTAACGATCAAAGTTGCC